>KL567258.1:4049-16581 GCA_000715275.1 Gyrodactylus salaris
TTTTCATTTATGAGTATTTACGAAGACAGGCAAGTTGAAGCTATAACTTCTCAATTATTAACATCCAACTCATTCTTCTCTCTATAATAGACCTCCTTTTCCGTACTTTGGAAACGACAACAAATTTGGGTGAGTCATGATCAACTTTAAATATTTTACCTTTACTTCCCACATATTAATTTTGCTTGAAACCATTATTAACCCTCCTAGGCCCAAGCATAGAAAATTTTTGTGCAGGAAAAAGTTCCAAAATATTATCTCTACTAAAACTTCAATGAATGATGAGTGAGGGCCAATTGGAAAATTTCAAAGATTTGGTGTATAGTGGTTAATCTACTGTACTCAAACGTCTCCCAAGTTGTTGGGAGATGGGGATAACTGTACTGATGACGCCTGATAGGCAGAAATACCGGTATTTGCAGATTCCTCTTCGAAACATAAAATTGGTTCTTACTCTTTATAAATACATTCATACAAAAAAATAGTAACAACTTGGAAAATTTTTAAAAATTGATTTTGGCGCGATATCTTTTTTAAATTGGAGTTAACCCTTCGGCTGTCCCCAGCAAAAATTGCTTAAACGGTTGCTCAGGTTATTTTTTGCCCATAAAAATTATGAAAAAAAATCAAGAATATTCAATTAGATAATATGTTTTTACACAGTAAAATTGTTACAGGAATATTCAAGTGTTAATTTTTTCTTAGTTAATAAATCATTTCAAATTTACTTTGGGGGAAAATTCACCCATTGGGACAGCCGAAGGGTTAATTGAAGAATCTATCCATTCAGAGGAATTAATAAATTTTTAATGCTGAAGTATTTTAATAGGGCTTTATTTTAACTCTTAATAAACTACCGTTCAACTTTCAGCAGTTAGGTGTTTGTCTAAAGAGTATCTTGTCAAAGTTTGAGTCAGAAATTCAGTGCGTATCCAAGGAAAAACGTGTCGTGCCAAATTCAAGGTTTTGCAAATGTTCAAAGTAGGATTGATCATTGGGGAACACGAAATTGACAATTGCGAATTTTTGACAGGTTCAAAAAAATATTTTTGTGTATAAATCTAGTAGTCTTTATTGGAGCTTTACTCTGAAAAAGGTGGTTATCAAATTGAGAAAAAAAGTTTTTATTGAAAAAATATTTTTAATGCCTCGCAAATGAATCTTTTCAAATAAATTTACATTAGCTCAAAAGAGTTGTTATATGTCAAGTTTTAAGCTTGAATTAAACTTAGACTTAAACAATTTGCAACAGGCCTATGATCCGTTTGGAGCTTTGATCAAAGTAAAAAAGTTAACAACTAACTGTTAATTAGTTGAGAAGGATTTTGATTGGCTCATAAGAGCATAGAAAAGGAATTTGACTCAAAATTATAAAGCAAGAATTTATTTTCATCTTGGAACCTGAAAAATAGCAAAATAAAACTTATACTTTTTTTAGATTCCACGGATGATTTTAAGAAACATAGAAAATACATTTGGAAGCTCTAGTTATCATTTAACAACTCACTCAATAGAAATCTTGGTATTGAATTGTGTTATAATGAGAAAGTCATCAAAGAACTTTTCGGTAATCTCAATTCTGTTTGTGGTGAGTTCAGAATTGGTGAGCTTCGGAATTCTAAGCCTAACCCTCAATGAGGAGACAACCTTTCCAATCGACAGTTTATCATCGAGGAGCATATATTTTAGGCAAATGATGAAAAATCTTAGATGATTATCATTCTCATCGGTGGAGGAAATCAGCTTTAACATGGCTTCATAAATCTTGTCAATGTTACCCGGGGTCTTAGCGAGATTGTAGATACAGTCGATTAATAAATTCAAAGTTTCCGGATCGGGGTTATTAGATGTAAGCCGCTGAAATGATGACATGAGGTGGTCAATGAAAATTTCCAAATCATTGTCGTCATAAACCATCCCGGAGTAGGCCGATGGACAAGTTATTTCAGGGATTAAACCGAGGATTTCAGACTTTATTTGAATATCATCACTAGTGTCGAATAGTTGGATGAGCATCTTGAAAGTGTCCTTAACCCAGGTGACCTGTTTAAAGTTGTACTTGATGCCGACAGGCTGATGGAATTGAAATATTATGGCATAAGATAGATCCAAGTCATTGCGAAGGATGGAGAAGAGGAGATCTCTCAATGGCTCGTAGAGAATATCGATGCAGAGACAAAATTGGACGATCGAAGGAGGAGTTCCTAGAAACATGGTTGGGTCTTCATTATCGTCGAAATCGTTTTTAATAGAAATTGGATTGAGAAAATGGTTTTTAAGTTTTACAAGATTCTGATCGGCTTTTGAACTGTTAAGGAGAGAGTACAAGTTTTCTAAAACTACTTCCTTGCATATCACTTTAGTGGAAATGATGGAACGAATCTTTCTGACTTTGGAAGCCAACTTGAGAATTATATTTTTATTTCCATTGGATTGTGCGTCAAACTCGTAAGAAAACCCTTCATCTGTTATTCTTACGTCAAGCTCTTTTATGAATCTGAGTAGTTCTGGGTAGTCATCCTTGAGTAATGATTCATATACTGACATTTGAATTGATTTTCTAATTTTTTAGTTTAATATTTAAAACAAGTAAAAGTTAAAACTCTTTATAATTCATTTACTACGTAAAAATTCAAATTTGAAGACGTAGATGTAAGGAATAAGTTATTTTCGTTGTTTCACAACCAATGTTGAAGGATAAGAATATTGTAAATCATTCAATTTAGAGTAGTCATTCAGAGAAAAACTAGATGTTCAATTTGAAGCAATGTATTCATAAAAATAAATAAATAATGTATCTAAGTGTATTAAATTATAATTATATAATATTTTTGTTTCTTTTTTATCAATGATGGAATATCGTTATACATTTATTTACATTGAATTTTAAATTATGATATAGATCTTCAAGCTGTTTTTGTAAAGCACTCAAAATTTGGCTAGTCGTCGCCTTGGCTTCATGATGATGATAATAATTCAAATGTCACTGTGTACATGGATTTTAATGCAAAATTTCTATCGAAAGATAATATAAAAAATATTTATATACAATTTGTCATTATAGGAAATGTCCACTCTAGGATAGCTTCTTTTTTGTGATTTTGATATTTTTTACAACAATTCAGACGATGCTTTGAAGAAAGACTAAAAGGGGTGCAAACTTGGCCGATAAAAAATTGGCGATTAAATATTGTGTAATATGACTTGTTTGCGACTCTTTAATAAATGTTTAGACTTTTTTGTGTGCGTGTGTAGACAGGGCAAATGTAATTAACACACACAGCAGGAACATGGGATCTTTTTGAGTGGGAGGGAAGGGGGATAAATAAGTAATAATAGTAATGCTCACTTTCACAGCCGAAAGGGTTTTTGTGCTTTTTGTAAGGAATTTTTTGGGAAGTGGATAATAGAGATCAATATCTTCTGTTCACATTGTTAGTTCTTTTTCGTTTATTAGATCGTACGTGATTACCGTGAGAGAAGGACTTGAAGGGGTTAGAGTAGGAATTAGATGATATTTGACTAGTTTGGTTGATATTAAGGGAGTCGTCTGTACGCATAGCTGGATTGCTATTATTAATGACTATAACTCGATAGTCATCGTGATTAGAAGATGATGCAGACTCGTCATTATTCACAAATTCATTGTTATAAGCATTGGTGAGGGTTGAGGAGGGGGTCTCATCGCAGTTATTATTGCTGCTTTGATTGTTTTGTTGATATTGGGCTCGTCTCATTTGGTGGAAAAGAGTACGTCGGGAACGTTTTGACATGTTTGTAGCGATGATAGAGGTATTCGTGGTTTTACTGGAAATAGAATTCGAATATCTATTAACTGGTGTTGAACATGAATTTTGTTTCGATGAAGTACTTGTTTTAGATTTTGAAAATTGACCTCTAACCTGTTGATTACTCTGATGCTGATTCGTCATGGATGCAGTGGACTGATGGTTTTCTAAGCAACTGTCACTCGTAGCTGATGAAGGAACATCACTAGATGTTGTCGAAGCTGCGTCTCCTTCTTCATCACCCTCAGATGAGATAAGGTCTGTATTAAGTGCAGCTGAATTCATCTCAAGGG
The DNA here is from genome assembly GCA_000715275.1 of Gyrodactylus salaris. Taxonomy (NCBI): domain Eukaryota; kingdom Metazoa; phylum Platyhelminthes; class Monogenea; order Gyrodactylidea; family Gyrodactylidae; genus Gyrodactylus; species Gyrodactylus salaris. The sequence goes on from KL567258.1 coordinate 8,131, forward strand.
GATCCTTAATAGAGTTACAATCTTTAAATTAAAGAGAACACAAACAATTTAAACTTACAGATTTATCTTGATCACTAGAATTAGTTCCAAAGTAGTCCGAAGCGAGAATCATGTTGGAAGAGCTGACAATGACCTGTGGATTGTTACCATCTTTATGGTTTATTCCATTATTCTGCATTTGATGGTGCAGTGATGGATGCAAGGCAGAAAGGGTTGGGTATTGGATACTGAGACTGGTAAAGGTCTTGCGAGCAAACTCGCAAATCCTCTGTCGATGGTCTACAACATCCTAAAACAATAGAGTTTAATAATATGAAATTTGTTACTGGAGGGAAGAAACTTACCGATGATATTCGGATAATTTTGCCTATAATGCTCGAACACAGAGGAGAGTGTAGGAATTGATAGTGGGGCAGGACGCTGGCACTGAGAACGACAAATGCATATTCAAAGGCTTGCTTCACTTCGCTTATAGCATAGGACCTCCGACCAAGGTCATTATTACAATCTAAGGGATCTTCAATGCAGAAAACGGTGGAGAATTTGAATAATCGATGTTTTTGCTCATAGCTACCACCATTTCTAACGGAAATGGCAGTGGTTTGATAATTAAAACGACGACCATAGAGCTCAAGGAATTCAACCAACAGCGTACCCAAGTTTACATCGTCTATAGTGGAACCCGGGGAAGTGTTATGCTGAAGAAAACTGACGCAAATGATGATAAGAGCATACGAACCCAGACCACCAGTCCACACTTCGTTGAGTTCTCTTTGAAAGAGAAATTGCTTGAGAACAAGAACCAAATGATGTAGGCAGGGGTAGACCCGTAAATATTCCTTGATTAAATTTACTGCTTTAATGCTATTTGACATGTTGAAGCTGATGTCAATCTGAAGGCCAGTCTCTCTATCGCAGAGTTTTAGGATCGGCACAGTGGCCTTGCTCAGGACTTTAATATGCGATGTTAGTTCAGAATTCTCTAGATGTTCTTTCAATGCATCAAGGGGAGTTACAGACCAAGAACCGAAGATGACCAAGTCTATATCACTAGTAGGGAGATATAGACCTGTCCTGAAGCTTCCACAGACGTCAATTTTGCAATATTGCCATAGCTGATAGATGACTGACTGATATCTGGCTATAACCAGCTCACGAACCCATTGCTCTTCTGGTGTTGGTTTTATATAGGAGACAAAATCACGAATTTCCTTATTCAAACTGAAAGATTAGAAAAATCAAGACTCACCCGAAAATTCCATATTGATATTCGACGCCTCTAGACTTCCAGGGAGTATCGGTTTCAGGAAATTCTTTAATGAAATGACACCCAGCTGATGTGTAGTGATTAGCAGGCTTGTAAATGTCCCGATTTGAATTCGATAGAGAAGTATCAGCCATATTAATGAGTAGAGCCTATAGAAAAGAGGCCTAATTTGCACAGACTGTGAAAAATTTACAAATTATCAACGTGTTCTGTTGATCTGCCCTCTTAGTATAAGAAAAAGAAACAAAAATGACATGTGTTTTAATTCTTAAATACTCTTGCGTTTTTATACTCCTTCCCCCAGCTATTTGATTTTGAAATTAAAAATTTCTAGTTTTTTTTTTGTAATATTTCTCATCTTAGAGAAGAGATAACTCATGGATAGTCAATTTTCTTCTATTTTAATGAAGCAAAAATTTTCTATGGGGAGTTACATTCACAATTCTTTCATTAAAGTTTCAATTTTATGCGTTGAAGGCTGCGATTCTTTTGACTAAAGCTTGAAACCATAATTTTTTTTCCATTTCGTCTATAAATATATCAAGACTCATTTGAGTCATATTTCGCACATACAACTTGTATGATACAAGATCTAAAATTTGATATTAAAAAAATATTTAATCTAAAATTATTTATTTCTGAAATATTTATCTCTCTAAAGCATTAAAATAAAATTAATTAAAAGCAATTCAAGATGACGATAGCTTTACAATTTGTATCTCTGATATCACACTATTCTTTGTGGTTTCTTTTTGTAATTTTATCCACATTTACGAAAATCGATTCTGACTCATAAAGGCTGTCGTGTTTCGACATAATTCTCAAGAGTGGCCGCAAGTTCATCCACCACTGAGAGAGTGGGAGTCTATTCTTGAAATCACTTTCTTGCCGTAATTCTTCAACAGGAGTTGTAACCATTCCTCTCCTACAAAGACCCAACATCACTATAGTATCAAAAGAGTTTGTGAAAACACTTGCATCCTCCTTTGTATTCAAACCGATGGTCTTATGAAGCCAGTCAATTGCTTTTGCCCCTAGTTTCGTTCCGAAATTTCTATCGAATGGCGATGGAACCCCACCTTGTTGCATGTGACCGAGAACGTTAAGACGACAATCAAATATGCCATTTCCCTCCTCTAGGAATAACTGGTGAATAAATTGACTGGTATAATTCTGATTGGCGTTCTCACAACGGAGGACCAGACCTCTTTGGACGTCATCAGCAATCTTTGCTTTCATGTGTTCAACATCCTTTCTAAGATCATCAATTGTAAATTGCTCTTCAAAGATGTACGCAGCATCCGCACCACCAGCTAAGCCGCTTAAAGTGGCCAGATATCCGCAATTACCGCCCATTGTTTCTACTACGAACACTCTCCTCTTCGTACCCATAGCACTTTGCTTGATCTTGTCAATTATCTAAAAAAGTAATGAATTGAAAACAAACTTAATTTAGCGACTCATGAAAGAGTTTTCTGAATATACATATCATCACTATTGAATATAATCTTTATCAACAAAGAACTGTTCTAAATGACCAAGACCCAGAATAGTTCAAAAGGTGATCAACGATCACTGACTTTGTACAATTTGGTAGTATCAGCCTAGCAGAATAACTCACAGAAGTAATTTCATTCAAAGCGGTATCAGTTCCTAACGAGAACTCAGTTCCAGGAATATTATTACTAATTGTTGAAGGTATCATAATCATTGGAATACAGAATTCTGGAAACTTGTCTCTATTTTCCGATAGTTGTAACATGCACTCAAAGCATTCGAAACCGCCAATGAGTAGAACCGCTTCTATCTTGTGTTCAGCGAGTCGTTCGGCGACTTTCTTAATTCCAACTTCGAGTGGATTCTTCCTAGGAAGAAAATTAAAATCGTATTTAAACCTTATCTCATGGGATTTAAATTTATTAAAATAAATATTTTTTGGATATCTCAAGATGCTGAATATTTTATATCAAAATAAACAAGAATAGCAAGACGTACCTTCTTGTTCCTAGAACAGATCCGCCCAGACCAACCCAGCCACGAACATCATTCCAATGTATTTCCTTGACATGATTTTTCGAAAGACCATGGAAACCTTCTTGGACCCCCAAAATGCGATATCCATGAGTAAGTCCGATCCTGACAAAAGATCGCATCGTTGCATTCACACCACATGCCGGAGCTCCAACATTTATTATTGCTATGCTCTTTCGGTCTTTCTAGAAAAAAGATTTGGTTTATCAATATCAAAGCATTTAATATTTATAAGAGATAAACAAATTTTTTAGTAAGGCCAGTAAATAAGAATACAAAAGATCTTCTTGTGAATCAGCAATTTAGGTCACTAAAATTCAATATTTTGTAAATATTGACTATCACTCCTCCTCATATCCCTCATGGCTTGGGAACATCAACCAGTTATTCCATACCACACTCCAGTAATGGTGGTGCTCAGATAAACGTCCTCCTCTGGAATGCTCACAACCTACTCACAAACCCCGCATTCTAGGACCTCAAACAGATGATCCTAAAATATCAGCCAAACCTCATATGCATTAAAGAATCTTGGCTAGACAATAAAATCCCCTCTGATGAAATCGTTATTCAAAATTTCTACTCTGTGCGTGCCCAAAAAGAGATGGCGGTGGTGTCATCTGCTACGTTAACTCGATTTGGACGCTGATCTACTCAAATTCTCAACATAACATCTATGATATTGAAGCCTCATCACTTGAGTTTAATTCTATCAATTTAACTTTAATATCTCTATATTGCCCTCCCAACCTCGCAAACACACACTTCAGCTCAATAATTGTTTTTATTAAGAACTATCTTTACACCCTCCCTCCATCATTATGATAAATGAATATACTGCTCATATCTTAGTTTCTGAATATACACTCCCCCGGTCTGAGAACTTTCTTGGTCTCATGTTCAGTGAACATAACAACATTGTTCACTAATGTCTCTAACCTAAATCTCTCTCTTGCCCTTAAACTTCCTTCCTCTGATCCACTTATTCTCACTTTACTTCAGACTTCTCAAAACTCAAATCTCTAGTAGTCTCCAGACTTCTAGCTCTCTTCCTTAATGGCTTCAAACCAAATCTCTTCTTATCACTTATCCTTAACTCTTCTCGTCCAACTATAAACTCTAGGAAATCTATATATTTCTCTTTCTAAAATGTATTCGAAACTATCATAGTTTCTAATCTTGCATCCCAACCTTCTAGGGCTTGAAAAAAATAAATTTCCTCTCTAATAAGGATAAAAATTCAAAAATCCTTTGATGCTTCGGCTTAAAACTCCTTCTCCACTTTTGTCTATGGCCCAACCATTCTCAACTTTTATCCTAGTGCAAAAATTTCAACCTTCATTCCTTTCAGTCTTTCGGACTTTGAACTCAATTCCTCAAATTCCAAAAAGCGAAAAGATGATTTCTTCTCATTATATTGGTGCATTCAAATATAAAGTTAGAAATCTGTAGAATCTACAGTTTAGATACTGTGTTTCGTCCTATTAGGACTCATCAGTTCAGCTATCCCGCTCCCTACCGACTGGGATCCCATTGCTATATATTTAGTATACAGTATACGTTTTTTTGGGAAATCTTCATGTTCCGGATAAAGTATACCAGTGATTTCCAGATCTTTGTTAAGACAAAAAAATCTTAACCTTATCCTCATAAAACAATATGGAAGGAAAAACCGAAGAAAGACTCAAGAGAAGGAATAAAACCCTTCTTAGACCCATGATGTTTTAAAAAGTGGAAAAGATCCACATTCAAAGAAACCTAGACTTCCTCAAAATAAACCAAATGCTCTAACCCTTATCTTCCATTCACCTACCTACCTAAGATGACAGAACCATTTCTAACATCCTGTGCACACTCAAATCAATAATCCCGGATTTTAAAGGTGATCTCATAAGAATCACCAGATTGGGAAAGATCACCCATGCCGAATTAACTGGCAATAAAAAGGCTCCTACTGATCTACTGGATTATATATACACTTAACTCAAAGCACTTAGGATCACAGTCTCAAGAGATAGGTCTTCTGAACATCGTGACTATTTAGCCAAACCTACGCTGGAATCCTAACATTTTAAACTCGCAAATGAATGAACGTCTCGCGGATCGCATTTCAACTTTCTAAGAGACCAGCTGATCTGACCAAACTCTATTCAGGTGAACCATGAAAACTTCCATAACAAGCTATAATCTACCTGAAAATCAGCTTTTCTTTGGGCCGCAACGAATCAAACACAGTGACCTTCCTAAAATCTATCCTATGGATTTCTCACAATCACCTTTCCAACACATCGTTCTATGAAAAATATCACAAATCAAAACCGGCCAAGCTCAATATTCATAACAGAATCCTGACGATACCATCTCTTCAAACTTCATCGACCTTCCAAACTACACATCAATTAGAGTAGATCGCTATGATAGGGTTTGTGGTGGAGTCGTCTGCTTCATCGAATCCTCATGGCCTATAGTCAACTCAAAGACTCAACAATGCAGCAGCTATAACAGTTGAGCCTAGCATGCCTATATCAATTTACCTCTCACTAGAAAAATGCATATCTGACAAATAGTCAGTGACTATCTAGCTCTACGCTCCTCTTACTATCTCATCATTCAGGGGAACCTTAAAATTGCAACTAACTGTCCTGAATTATCTCTTAATCATCTCTTTCTCAACTTCATCGATCTTCTACAACTCAGAATAGTTCCTGAATCCAATTACCCTATATCTTATCTTATCTTCACAAACTTGCCATCCCTAAAACTGTTCATCTTCAGACACAAAGTTCTTTGATTCTTTCACACTGTACCGTGGACTTGAAAAATCTTAAACTAAATATTGACTCTAGACTTGACTTACTCTATCATGAGATTCTAAGTTCATCACGTTTAAATATTAACTCTAGAAAATCTTTCCCGATCAAAAAATATTTAAGAATGATCTGTCTACAAAACACTCTAGAGCTTTATTTCAAACAGGGATAAAAATACCAAAATAAAATCTATGTTTGACGCCTCTTAACTCAACTCCTTCTTTGTATCCAACTACAGCCCTAACAGTTTTAGCTCAATATCTATCTCATCTTATGATAAATTAACACGTTTCTGATCGATCTAAAATCAGCCTTGAGGATGACCTCTACAACTCGATTGTGCTCATACTCTCCCTCCCTGATCACTTTCTTCCTAAGCTACATAAACAACCTCTTTCGTCTGGGACATATTCCAAATAGGTGGACCTTGGTAAAAATCTTACGCAAAAATGAATCTTACGAGACTTGAACGCTTCCGCCCTATCTCAAACATTCCTATCTTTGTTACTATCGTAGATCTTCTTCTCTATCAAAGACTGAAAAGCTCTGTAATTGCTCATAAAATTGCTTTGCAAAAACCAAATCAACTTCCTTAAATATCCTCATTGATCATATAAATCAATTAAAATATAAGAAGACTTATTCTATCGTTTTCTATTTAGATAAATCCTCTGATAAGCTGAATTTCCTATAAATTGCCGATGCTCTAACGAGGAACAATGTTGAACCAACAATCTCGAGAATGACCCTCAAATTCCGACTTCAATGATCTGCAGTCAACAAAAATTCCAATAACGTTAGGAGTGCATCAAGGCTCAATAATCGCTCCTTGGCTGTTCAATTTGACATTCTCTTCAGTCCAATCCCTCAACTCAAACGTTTTGAAAGCTTTCAAATTCGCAGACGAAATGAAGATAGTCATCCCTGTCAACAACACTAATAATGACTCGATAAACTCTCACACACAAATCAACTCTGTTAGAACTAGGTATATTCATGAACGGAGACAAAACAAAAAGAATATCCTATGGACCTCGACTCTTATCAATATTCTATTCTCACATCACAGAAGACTTAAAGGATCTTGGAATTAGCCACAACAGCAAACTCGGATTTGAAAAACACAAACAAAAAATATGATCAAAGCTGCCAATGTGAGTATTCTTCCTGAAGTAAATTTGTCAAAAACATCTCTCTACGACTTCGGATCTACAAATTCTTCATAACACTACCTGCTATAGACTACGACTCAACATTCACTCTGTCACTCCCTAAAAGGACACTCAAAAAGTACTTCCAGACAACTTCCATATAAAGAAGCCCTAGTCAAAGCAAACCTATTCCCGCTATGGTGTCGCAGAATAAGTTTCGCTATCAGACTTCAACTCAACAATTCAGATGGCCCCTTTCACAACCTCAACACCAGACAGCAGGCTAACTACAACTCACTGCAGCGGATAACAAGCCCTCACCTTCAAAGATTAGACAAAAGCTTGTCAGATTTTAAAAACTTAAAAGTCAGAGAAATCTGCGACATTATCCTTCCCCTTTATTGTCGACAACGATTTTTTTAAATACAAAACTTCTATTCGAAAAAAAAAATTTCTAAATTTGAAAACTTCAACATAAAACAGATTTGCTCATATATTTTGCCCTTAATCCTCAATGATAACTATGTATTCCCTTTTGATCTTACACTCTGATTATTTTCATAAATATAAAACTTCTATTCATAAAAATATGCATTTTCAATGGAGGCATTTTTACAAGATGAAACATTATTGTTATTCTATTACATAAAGAAATTGAATTCTCTCAAGGTTAATTAACAATTTTCCATTAAAGCATCTCAGTAAGAATCATTCCTCAATAAGGCAAAAAAATCTCGCGAGGAAAAAGAAATGAATAAGGCAAAAAACGGGGCTTGTCATTTTTGGGTTGTTTGAGGGATTGTTTTCTTCTATTTTTCTAAAAATATTATTCAATCCAATATACAAAGTCGATAAGTCATCTATTCTTCCCTACTCTCATCAACGAGTTTTTCAATGCAAGTTAGAAGAAAAATATTTTCAAATACAACACTGTATTCTTCATTTTATGTCACCTAATTTTCAGCTCTTGTAAATGTTTATAAAAAATACTCGAAATCTTTTACTAAACGTATATAATGAGCTACGTGGTCAGATTTTAGAAATATTGTAAATTATTCTTTTGTTTTTAATTTGATACATTTTTCATTAGCGTATCATGAAGTATTATTTTTAGGTTAAAATAAAAAAAGAATCATCATACTACTCAATAATACTATGGCTGAAAATGTTTAAACCTGTAAAAGAGTAGATA
>KL567258.1:16601-27457 GCA_000715275.1 Gyrodactylus salaris
AAAAATTCAAGAACATTCAATTAGATAATATGTTTTTACACAGTAAAATTGTTACAGGAATACTCAAGTGATTATTTTTTCTTAGTTATTCAAACATTTCAAATTTACTTTAGAGGAAAAATCACCGGAAGGGTTTTGAAAACGTGCTGATCTAACCCTTGTCATTTTTGAGAATAAATATCTCAAGATTTTGCCTATATAAAACAATCAATGTGGGTCTCCACGAAAAATATTTGAGAAAAATATAAACACTGTATATTTTGTAATTTTTACTTCAGATTAATGAGTGAGGTAAATTCGAGAGCAATGTTTGCTTCAAGATTTTTTCGAAAATGTCCTCAGTTAGTTGAGAAAATATTAACTATATTAAATATTTTCAACTTCATAGTAGTTGACTTAGGTTGACTATCTTTAAATCAAAAAAAATGTGGGGCAATTCGGATGCATAATATCAAAGTTACATCGGTTTTAATATTTTGGAAAATTAATATTTGGATGATTGAATTGGCATTTTTTTTGTCAGCAAAACTTAGAACACCTGTATAATTATAACAAGAGAAGATAATTACACCAATCAAAAGCTCATTCCTTTGTCTATAAAATGTGATAAGTTTTGAGTTTTTATGGATGCATTTTTCTAGTAGTATTCTACTAGGCTTAAAGATTTTCCCATCGATTATAGCCTACGCGTTCAACCCTATGACAATGTCATAGTATGACATATGAAGCATGAACTATTATTAACCAGTCGAAAAGATTTGATAATTGGGATATAACAATTTTAATTCAAGACCCGAGATATAATTAAATATTCAAGAAGTAAGAAACTTTTAAATGTGATTATTTCATCACATGACTTCGGTTGGGCATTTTATATTCGAGAATATAGATCAGGATCTTAATCTTGTCTTAAGTCCGACTCAATTAGTTTATGGAAGGCGTGTCCGTATGAGGAAGTTTGATACAGCTTTGATTGCCTTTAAAGAAATAGACCTCAGAAATAAAATATGACTTTCAAGACTTGGTGATGCGCTGATAATTAGCTTAGATTTGGCTGGGATTGAACAAGGTTGAAAAAAGATGTGACTCCTTCAAGTTTTTGATCAAAGAGAGATTATTGGTTTAAACTTACTACTAATAAGTTATTAGACGAAGAAATCCTAATGGAAAATGTTTTTTTTTCGTGATTCTAAAGAACTCTTGCAATGGAAATGTTTAGAATTCTAAGAGTATTTTTCTATTTAATGACTTTAAATAAGGCCTGATCCTAGAGACGTTTGTGGTATAGTGGGAATTCTCTAAGCTACTCATTTGCCACACTACAAGTCGGAGGCTTTTAATCCCAGTAATCTAACTACCAATAAGGTCTGCCTAAAGTAGCATGACAAGTGGAAATGGTTCAGATCAAGAGTACATTGAAAATTGGCAAAAATTTGAATTGAGCGAAACTTTTTCTTCCTAGGTTACTTGGTAAATCAACTTTGAACTGAAAATTTAAAATAGTCTTATTTCCTTGAAAACTGACAAAATCACATTTCCTGGTATACTACTTAGTAGTAGGTAAAATTCCTACTTGAGAAATAATTACTCAAAATGGCCATGTTGTACTTAGTCGAACCAGGGATAAATGTCTTAATAAGCGCTGAAACTGTGTTGTGATGGCCACTGATAAAACCTTGTATGAGAGCTACGGGTTCTGGGAAGATAGTCCAGGACTAGAAGGGCCACATAGGGATTAGAAAAAGCAAAAAAATAGATAAGGTTTAATGGATTCATTGAGGAATCTGGATCAGTGTTCGATTCCTCCCTATGGCATGCTGAAGAATCCAAATAAGGACGTATATGTCTGGTTATATGAGGAAATTCGCTTTATCTATATCTGCTTTATCTAAATAGTCTCATTTCCTTGAAAAACTGACAAAAATCACCTGTCCTGGTCTACTACTTGTTAGTAGGTAAGCAACTTCCTACTTGAAAATTTTCCACGCAGCAGAGATTCTCTCCAAAATTCTTCAATCCATAAACTTTCAGGAGTTGGATTATCGTCCAGTAACTGCGTTAAAATGTTGGAAATTCGTCGCATTTCAGTGTGCAGTGCACCCAAGCTAAAAATGCCTTAATAACGCCGTTTTTTTGTTAGCTGGGATTTATTTTGCCAAGATTCATCCAGGCAAGAAAACATGAAATAACTTCTTTTTTTCTCCGCCTTGATTGAAGGAAATGCGATGGATGATAACAGTTATTGATAGAAATTTGATATTTCTACTTGTGTAATCAATTTTTATCTATCCTATACAGATGCAAAGATATGAGGCGTCAAAAGAGACTCAACTTGTCACATAATTTTGGCAACAGATATCTGGAGTTTTCATTATTGTAGGAAACTCAGACGTCTCAATCCCACGAAACTTGGACAATAAGTTCCTATTTCATGAGAGTTTACTAAAAAGTAATATACTCATTAGTAGGTGTCTGAGGGACGTATTGTTTTCATTATATCGGTACTATTAGTCAATGCACATTCAAAGTGAGGAAAAGTTAACGGTGATTGGGTTATAGTCTATAGCATACTATACTCATGCGTCTCCCAGTCGGTAGGGAGCGGGGATAGCTGATGAGTCCTGATACGAACGAAATACAGTATCTACAGATTCCTCACTTTATCTTTGACTTATAGTACCAATATAATGGGGGGAAAGATATCAAGAGATTCGTTCTTGGCAACTTTGAAAATGTCTATATCTTGACGCATCACAATACCTCAATTTCAAAGATTTCTACTTGGTGATTGACAAGACGCTTCGAAGGTGGGACAATCGCCTTCTTCTTCAGTTGTCTACTACGACTAGGGGAATTGGGATAGGGAAAACACTGCACAACCGATTTTAGTAAAAAAGTCTTGTCGATCGCCCCCAGTCCCAAGAAAAAATGGCTTGATTTTGTCCGTTAACAAAGAAAACTGATTTCTTCAGATTTTTGTCAAGAAAGAGAATCCACAATTTTATCGAAATAACCAGCCAGAAGCTTCGGAAAACACATGAGCCATTCTTGTGGTAAACGAGTGCTTTTAGATCAAATATTTGTCCTGATAATATTTGAATTTTAGAATACAGGCAAAACACCCAAAAAGGTTCGGTAAATTAAAAAACTGAAACCCTCCATATAAGAAACGCAAAAATTTAATCAAGTTACCGAACCTTGTGGATGTTTTCCTCATTGGATGTTATATCTTTAAAATATTCAGTAAGCTGATCATTTGGGATGAGAGGGATTATCTATAAACTTGAATTTTCCTCTTCAAATGAACAGATCGATAAGTTTTTTATCAATACACATTCTTCGATTCAACCAAGATTTTCTTTAATTTTGTCAAAAATAGTATCAAAAATGTAGGCGTTAGTCTAGAAATTAGCCATAAAAAGGGATGCTCAAGCTGAGCTAAAAAATGAGACAAGGTTTTTTTGATAAAAATTACGTAGGATTGCTTATCGATAAGAAGCACTTGTGTGTCAAATTTATTGATCGAAAGAGTTTATATTTAGACCATCTATTTTACAATGGCCAAAAGATTGAACTTTAAGATAAGATAATCTTGGTTGTCTGAAGTAAAAAAACTCTTAATTTTATTAACATATAATCAATGATTATTAATTATAGGAAAATTGAAAAAAGCTCAGTGAATAGAGAATCAAAAGTGAGGCTATTCTATTTTAAGACATTTAGAAAAAAAAATTTATATCAGAGTTGAAGAAGAGATCTAGACTCACCCTATCAATGAGATTTTGTTTCATTTGTGTCTTGTTGATAATCTTTATGGCAACTTCAACTTGTGTAGCAATGTGATAAGCCAATTTAACCTTGGCAAAGTTTCCTTTTCCAATCGTCCTAACCAAGAGGTACTTACCAGCATCCTTTGGATGGGAAGGAGTGCCAGGCGGCTTTTCATCATTCACCGTTTCTTGTAATGGGGAGACGTTACTGGGAAGTATCACTGGATCCAAGCATTCGGATGGCTCTGATGGGCTTTTGTCATTCTCTGATAGTCCGAGACTCATGTTTATTTAAAGTTGGAGTTATTTAAATTTAGCCTATACAAAACACTCATCATTTGTGGGGTTATTCAGGTGGATGAATTAGGAAAGGAAATTTGATGGGTCTCTGGATTGATTAACGTTAGAGTGAGGGAAAACATCCATTTTGAATGATTTATTAGAGCAGATATTGGCCAAGGTAGAACTATTAATTTATAGAATTTTAAATATATTCTTTAGTAAAACAACACATTTCAGAGAATTTTCTCGTGTTTTACTGAGGAGATTGGAATACATTATAAAATTTCAAAAGTCGTGTCTCAACTCAAAAAATGCACACATTAAATTTCTGTTAGAATCGAGCCTGGTTAAAATTACCCGAATGTGCTAATTTAGTCTACTCTTCATTCTATGCTCTAGAACTTTTTTCATATCGGTTTTTTCAAAATTCTTATGAAAATAAAAAAAATTTCGTCTCAATTTTTTAAATTATTATTTATTATAAAAAGAATGATACCAAAATTAGAATATTTATTTTCGAATGAAGTAACAAGATAAAAGTTACAATGAGGTGATTTACTATTCGCTATCCTCGCTTTCAATGTTGTCCCATAATCTCATTATAAGCTAAAATTCAATTAAAATTGATAAATTACTTTTTCCGCTTCCATCTTTCTATCTTGGCTAGACATTTTGGAAAGCATTCCCTTGGCTTTAACAACGTCATTGAATATCGCCTCAAATGTATCCGTCTGACTGCTTGATTTTTCCTCGTCTTTATTTGTTTTCTTTGGCGAAACGTTTTTCCAGATAAAAGAGTTTAGATAATCTGTAAATTTTTCATATTCATCCTCTAGATCTTGGTTTGTCTCAATGAAACCAATTCCTAGTTCACGTATAGACTTCTTGGAGTTGTCATCAAAATTTTCTGAAACAACAATCACCAATCTACTTTCACTCAACACTTTACGTATCTCGTTGATTATTACCTCTGATAAGCAAGTATTTGGAATGATATAAAGTAAAAGTTCTTGATCATTAATAATTCTCTTGGACTCTATTCGAAGTTCAAGGATTAAGTCATAGTATTTGTTTTTAATTTTGAGTTTAATTGTTCTTTCTAAGTCGAAATCAGAGTCATCCTTTAAGTAATCTAATATTATGTATTAATTATTACCCTTTACAAAGTTTGATAGAAGTTTCAACGATTCGTCATTTTCATCGAAAATCAAAATGCTGCCAGACATGAAAAACAAAGGTGAATGAATAAGAGGTGTTTGAATGAATGAAGTATACAAAAAAATTATTAAGAAATTAAATCGGTACTTTGAATGAGTTTCGCAAAAATTGCTGGAAAATGGAAAGGAGTCGGAAATGGAATATATCCAGGCATCAATCCATTCGAGTTCACAGAAGTCTTATTAATTGAAAAGCTCAACGAAAATAACTTTAGTTGGAAAGCTGACTCCTTCATCAACCAGATCCCAAAGCATAAAGAGGCAGGCTTCCTCAAAGTCAAGCCAAACACATCAGAAATTTCCCTCCTTTTGGCAGAGAACACTGGCGTTGTTGACATTTCAAATGGTTCATACGAGACCAAGAATGATATCCTGGAGCTAAACTTTGAAAGCGCCTCTATAGCCGGTCTGGAGTGGAACAAGAGTCCTCACGTTGTTAAAACAAAGAGAGAGTATTCTCTAGAAGGAAATCAACTCTCCTATACTATGTTCATGGCTACTGAAGGACACGAGGATTTGGAAAAGCATTTGACAGTGAAATATACCAGAATTGACCAAGGCTAATTCGTATTCTCTACTCAAATATGAATCAATATCACCCCATATTTTTCCTTTTTAACAACATCATACCAATCGATATAAAGAATTTTAAAACTTGAAACTTTCTTGATGAATACTTTTTGAGCAAATTTTAACATAATATACAAACCCCGAATTCATTTGATAACTGAGTAGAAAGGATTCAACTGATATGATTTTTCACAGAATATTCAGACTCTTCTCTTAAAAGTAACCAATTTTCGCCTATTGAAAAGGGATTATTTCAAATAAGCTGTTTGATAAGATGAAATAATTCAAAGAGAGACAGGTCATTGAAATCTTTTAAAAATACTTTTCTTCAGCATTAGCTGATTCGAATTTTCGATTGTTTTTCTCATTAACTCAGCAATATTCACAGAAGATATAAAAAGATCTTATAAACCTTTTTATTAATTCCTCATTTTACATGTAAAGGAAAGAAAAAACATGTAATTTTTCTAATGAACAGAGCTGCAAAAAATAAATTTTTGTCAAAAGAATATTTTTTAATCAACTAAATAAATTATCAGTGATACAAAAAAACGGAGGAAATTCCCAAAGGGCCTATACGATAAGAATTTTATTTATTTATTTTAAGGAAGCTTCGTACCATTTTAATATGATTCAATGAATCATTGATTCATTCTTTAACAAGGTCCATTTCTATTAGTTTTTTGTGAGTTTTTACATCTCATTTTTATTTCACAAGTCTTGCTAGAAAGTACGCAACAATTTAGACTGTAAGTTTAAACGCTCTGCGTTACTTGCATCAACAAAAATATTCTATTTATAAATAACGTTTTTGATTCTTGAGATATTCTTTTTATTCCAAGAAAAGAATAAAAAAATTTGCAGCCCTGCTCATGACCAATCTGAAAACTTTGACCACATACATTAAGCTGAACTTTTAGAAAAACTGATTGACCATAAGATTTCTAGCAGCATTTTCACATTGGTTCTGTGCGATTGAAAGAAATGAATCATACTCACTTTAGAAGATTTTGCAGATAATAATAAGAATCTATATTATTTCAGAAGATGTGTTTTTCAGTTCATTCTTCTATTCAACTGATAGAAAAAGATAATCTTGAGAAAGGAGAGGAATGATAACTTTGGCCAGTTTTCATTGCAAAAGTAATAAATCGGATTGTCCCTGGCTATTTGAAGTGACATGTAGTCACTAACTCTATTCTCCCCAGAGGTACGTACAATCAAGTCCAAGGCATTCATATCGGAGCAATAAGTGTGCTTATAGAGCTCTTCAAAGTCAATTACATCTGAGCCCTTCTCCTTCAGCGATCGAATGGAATGTAGGATTTCCTCTGTCGAAGTGTAGGCGAGGTGAATGTTTAGGGTGAAGCGGGAATGGATTTTCGTCTCCTCAGACAACTTTCTACAAACCTCTTGTAGTGAAATTGGAAGCTTCTCTATTTGACCGATAATGCGAATTTTCAGATTGTGCTTGTGGACAGTTTCAATGTTCTGGAGAAGTTCTGTAAACTTTTCCAGTGCAAGATTCATGAGATAATCAATTTCGCGTGGGTCCCGTTTAAAGTTTGCTAAACTAAAGGCGTATACAGATATCTCTGCGACGCCCAACTCGTTGGACCATGAAAGGACGTCTGTCAGTTTCTTGAAGCCTTGGTAGTGACCGAAGGAGTTGGCCTTTTTCATCGCTTTCGCATGACGTCGATTTCCGTCCATAATAAACGCAATGTGCTTTGGAATGTCACCATTTTTTATGATTTTCATCAGAAACTTATCAAAATACGTGTAATTATACTCATCCTTTACGAGGGACATTTATCTTAGTAGTATTTTGCAGACGGAAAATTTCAATTTGAAAGTTCAGTTTAAGAAACTTGAATTTGTGAATTTCATTTAACGCAATTGTTTAGCTGGATGCACGCATAAGACTTGAATTAGAAGCAGATTATTGTTATCCTTTTACTAAAACTTTTTATAGCCTTTATCTACATAACGATAATCAGCTAGAATGATTACCATGCGTAATTAAGAATATGATTACTGATTCATTTTGTCTAAATGGCTTTAGAATGTCTCAAAATAAATCATTCAATATAAATCATATATTTTAAATTCGTTTAAAAATATCAAATCTTGTTAAAATTCATCCTCTGTGTCTCATTTGTGTCTTTATATCTTGAAAAAAAAACTTTTAATTGATAGTGTATTTGATATGTATTTTTTGAAAATAAATCTTTTATTTTTGGATAAAACAAAATATTTTGCAACTTCCGCATTAACTAATCCATATTCAGAGAACATTTATCGAGCGGCAAAATCTTTCATGCCTCAGTTGTCAGTTTAAAAATTTCAAATGAAAAAAATGCGTCGCTTTACTCTCAAGTAACACAAACTCACATTTGAATCTTCTCTTCCAATAATTCAATCTGTTTCCTCATCTCATCAATTTGGCTGAGCAGCTCATCTTTTTCCAGAATCATTCTTATCTTTTCTTTTTTCTAGTGTGTGAAAATTCTTATACAAGATGTACAAATGCTGATATGATGGGATTTGTTCAATAAATTAAAATTAACAGTTTTCTCCTGTGGTACTTTATTTTCAAAAAATTATTTTGCATCTTGTAACTCAGTGATAATTTATGAAAAATTTCTTTATATCTAAATAAAATATCTCGCGCCAATTCAAACTTTTAAAATTTTTCAAATTAGTAGTGATCGTTGCAAAGAAATTCACAGAATTTTGACCAACTGATTATAAAAAACTGATAAATTCTTCATTTGAGAAGAGAAATCAATATTTGGAGAAAATTTAAAGTTTATTTGTAATGATGAAAAAATGGTCAGAGATTTATTTGATGCAAGTAAGTCCCGTTAATTAACAAGGAGAATGATTCGAAAAACGTGTTTAGCTAGTTTCGTTGCCCAAGTATAACCCTCCAACACTATTTCTATAATCTTAAAGTCATGGAAATAAATATGTTGTAAATCAATTAAAGCTGGTTTCCAAAGGTGGAGAAAATAGGAAAAAGATTTCCTTCACTTATGGTGAGCTTATCATGGAAATTTTTATTGATTTTTCTAAACAAGGCTAACTAAATCAGGTTTTATTTCATCAAGCAAGCCATGTTTCTATTGACAGCTTCCTCTATTTATGCATTCAGGGTGATGATTATTCATCAATATTCTAAAAGTACAACTTACAATCTTATCAAAAAGCTCTTCTTCTAAATTGCAAACGATTTGAGGCCTAACGTGCTCGGAAGTCTTTCTAGAAATAAAATTATAAGTTAGAGTTATTCAATATTAATTCTACTTGCTCCAGAGAGTAATTGGTTGCATTTGGTTAAAACTTAAATTCTTATAAACCAATAGAATTTCATCATTTTTCATAGTTTACTCTTATTGGTCGAATTAAAAGTATTGATGAGCGTGTACACTGTAAGACAGACCACAAACTATCTTGGTAAGTAGACAATGGAGAATGAAATTCTATTGGTTGATAAACAAGGCTCCTTATAAGCAAATTCAATCAAAAATTTCTCACAGATGTTTAGAACCTGTATAGAAAAAATTTCCTCAGTTTCATCTCGCATTTGTTTATATTCTGTGTCTATTTCAAATAATCGATTCTATGAGACTTTTCAAGAAAAAATTACTCTATTTCTTCGAGTCTATTTATGATTACATAGGATGATTTTCATCCTTAATCTTGAGTTGATTTGAATTTTGACTCCTGTTACGTAGTTGGTGCACGCTGGATGAACTTGAGAGAAATCGTCTAATGAAAGACAACTGGAGAAGGGAATGATGCAACCAGTCTCAAAACGACTTGTGAAAACCCCCTTTTGTTACAACCGTCGATTGGGAGTCCCTTGAATCAGTTCTTCAATGATGTGCAAAGAAACTTGTACATTAAAAAACCCATTACTGTAAACCAAATTCTGTCGAAAAATTAATTTTGGCTTCAAAAAGGAATCAACAATTCTCTATAAAGTACACTAGTCTCAAGAAGTAATTAAAATAGAGATTGTGACTTCTCCCAATACAATTCTCTGGCAGGAGAGAAAGATAAAAAATTTAGATTATATCCAAGGGATGTCAAAATTGTGCACGCGTACAACTTGTACGGTACAAGTGTATCTTTACACTTGTGATTATGGATTTCAACACTTTACTTTCGTTCCCTGATTGTATGCAAAGATGAAATCAAGAGTTCAATAGGCAAAATGTTAAAAGGATCCTTTCTCGATTTCAAGTGAAGGTGAATTTTTCTTCAGAAGTCAATTATTTTGATTTTCTGTTTTTAGGAAGAAATGTTGGCTAAGACGTCATTTTTTTTTGATTTCTGATCTTTAGATGTGCCTGCGACGTAGGCCCTACGTATTTTATTACATTAATGTGTTTCTGCTACATAAAATCCCTTTGAAATGCAATAAAATAGCATGCATTCGTAATACGAATTTCGTATGCTTATGCATAAAATATGCAAGAAATAAAGCAATGTGGCCCACATTGTAATGTGGTGTTTACAGTGTATACTGTACAGTGATTTTCCCAAATAGTGTCGAATCGGTTCGACCAAAATAATGGAATGCGACTAAAAAAGGGGGTTTCATTTTGTAATTTTTATTACGCAAAATGTCTTTTTATGTCATGCGTCAATAAATGTCATCCCCTTTCCGCCATAATTTGACCTTTAGAGGAATGAGTGATTTTACGTCATGATTTTACAAATCGATAATTATAGGTTTCACTTATTCTTCTCTTCCTCATTAATTGTAACTGTATATTTTTGAGGAAGATTACTACTCAAAACTCTATGGAAAGTATTTTTTGAATTGAATATTTTTATCAAAATAAATGGTGTCATATATGTCTAGAATCGGTTTTTCATCATGAATTTAATGGTGTCATTAAAATATTGCTTCTAATAAAAATAATTTTTATATTTATAATTTTTTAAATTCAAAAATATCTTAGAATGGTGAATTCTATGTTGTTGTCCTTCAAAGTTCATATTT
>KL567260.1:0-16245 GCA_000715275.1 Gyrodactylus salaris
TTTTTGACTTTTCAACTTTTAAAGACAAACTGAAGAAGGGGAATGATCCAACCAGTCCCGAAACGTCTTGTCCAAAAACCCCATTGTTACAACTATTATTATTCCGTCGAGTGGGAGTCCTTCATTTCCATCTTTAATGATGTGCAAAGAAACTTCCCTATTGTACAACCTATTTTTCCCGAGGTTAAATATAGAAATTCATTCTATCAAAATCTATTTCAATTATATCCTGATGAAAGTATTAAAAAGAACAATGAACGAGTCAAAATGAGACAGAAAAATATTTCAGATTTACTTCTTTGGGTATTTATGAGATAAAATCATTACTATTTAGTAAATATTGTAATTCCTTTATGAGTTACACTCTTCAGAATGCTCATTTTAATAAATGTATTTCGTAGTGTCGTTTTAAATTTTGAATTCACTTGAAATTTACTTCAAATTAAGAAAATCGCTGCAAAGCGCGATAAGGGCATCTAGTGATTTATAAATTATGTTTTGATAGAATACATTTCTATATTTCACCTCGGGAAAAATAGGTTGTACAATAGGGAAGTTTCTTTGCACATCACACATTGAAGATGGGAATGAGGGACTCACATTTGGCGGAATAATAATAATTGTAACAATGGGGGTTTCTGACCTGGTTAATTATGCGTTTTGATTGGTTGTTTCAATGTTACAAACATTTATTTCAATCATATTCTGACAAAAATAATTCATGTTCGGATCTCAGTAAAGAGTCATTTGAATAATTTGCCAATTTTTGAGCTAGATATCCCTCTTATCCCTTAGCCTACCCATAATTTCTCGTCAAATTCAAATTTCTATCAAGTTTCCAACTAAGATTGATCATTAGCAAACAAGGTACAGGTATTATATATTTTTTTACAATTTTCCGAGTATTTCAAAATTTTACATTTGTGCATACTGTCACTCTTTCTATGTCTGTCAGTAGACTTAAACTCTCTATCGATCATCTACTCTAATTAGATCATTCAAATGAATTGTGAAGTAGCAATTTTTAGTCTTCAAACCATCAGCACTCTTTTTTCATGAATCTAAAAAAGCTCACATTATTGATTATCTCTGTGTAATTCAAAAAAAACTATTTAAATCAAGGCAAGAAAGATTAGTCCGTGAATGCTTGATCAAAAGCGTGACATGGACAGCTAGTAATCTAGAGAAGCAGTCTTCTCGAACCTATATTGAGGCTTGGATAACTTTCTAATTTCCTGTTCGACTTTGTGTGTCTACAAGAAAGATATTTCTAAAATGCGAGAATTAGTTTAATTGATTAAATAATCCTCAAGATTTTTTAAGTGCGTATAACTCAATATTTGCCCAAGTTAATCTCATGGCTGTAGATTCTATTTTCCTGATTTTTATCCTTGAGATTTTTCAAGTTTCCTTTGAAATTGTAACATACATGATTAGAGATTGCCCTTCCTATTTATTGTTAATGGCAAACCCCTTTAGGTATACCCTGATGCATAGCATTTGGCATATAATGATTGGTCTGTCGCTAATCTTCATATTGCCTCATACAAAGCGATGGCGCTGTGCCCTGATACCGGTCTGCTCAATACACAACTACATCTCGTGTGGCGGGCATGTCAAGTTGCCGTCTAGATTCGAGCAGGAAGAATTTAGCTACAACGTTGCCAAATCCCCTTGGTATAGCTTCAACGCTCGAAGGTGAGTCTCAATGAGGCAGTTTACATGAATCGTATTCGTTTACACTAGGCACTATAAATGTTTCGATTTGATTCGTCGATGCATTCCATTGGTTGAATTTATTTTTTAGTCATACACTTTTTCATCTCTGCCCTGATTAATTGTGCATTTTCATTGGTTGTTTGAATTTCTTTGTTAGTCATACCTATCTTTCACGGGTACCAATTTCTCTAAATTTAATTCTATTGTTCATCATTTTCAGAATTTTCTTTAGCCGAAAGAAGCAAAGTGAATATGAAATAGACGACTCTGATGACGAAAAGGGAGACATCACATCACAGTCAAAGATTAGGAGAGGCTTTTCTAAAATATCCAGCTATTTCCTGAGAATATCTAATCATTTCGAAGAGTTTATGGAGTTGACTCCCCTTCTCGATGCAATAATCCTCAAAATGCCAAGATTCGCAAAGCTCATTGTTCCTTATGGTACGTAACTTTTATTCAATGATTTCAAATAATTGTGAAAAAAATTTTTTTTTTTTAATTTTGAGTCCATTTATTCGAAAGAAAATAATTCGTCTTTGAAATTATAATCTAATTTAAACAAATGTTGATTAAACTAAAAAATCCATTTCATATTAGGATACAAATCAAAACTAGACTCACACCGATACACCAATGGAGAAAGTAATAGCAATTCAGATAATTCCCCAGAAACTGAAGAGACCGTTCTCAAGATGGATCCGTTCCTCTTTGAGTGATTTCGATAGTTATTTAAATTTTTTGTAAATTAACTAGAGAATAACCGATTAATATTTCATTTCATATTTTCATCAAAATTCGTTTTAAAGAAGAATACATTTCATTCAAAGAATTCATTGTAATATAAAACAGAGTCTATTTTTATTCAAGAAATATAGTATTTTATTTTAAATCTTCTGCTCTTTCACTGACCAATGAGAATGCTTCTCGAATTTCATTCGTCAATTTTACTATTTCTCTTTTTTTCATTGACCAGCTTAAAAACTCACTAATGAGATAATTATTCCTAATTTGTTCCGAGTAAATTTGCTCACTCCATTTGTTGTTAGTTTAATTAAAAATAATTAAATCTATAGTCTTGCATACTTGATATGGATTTACATGTGACTGCATTTTGGTTGTGATTTTTCTCTGATCATCTGATGAACGTATGAAAGGCACATGCTTTCTTCTTCAATCTATAGAAATCGTTGATTGACTTTCCTCATTACATCATCCTTCCCTTTTTAACAACATTTAGCGTATAAATCAATTTTAATTATATGTACACTTGTTCATCAACAATATTAATATTTTCGGCTAACTACTATTTAATAAATAGTGACGTATATATAGTTTAATACGTCAGCATAACTTTTGAAAGAATTCGTAATTTTTATAGAAAGAAGAAGTATAAAGTTTTTTAATAGTAATAACAAGGTTAGATAATCTTTTTGTTATGAAAACGATGGACAACCGAATCCCGTTATAATTTTGTATGATTGGATTTGTCAACACTCTCCTGATATCCTTAGAGAAACCATCACCCATTTTCTTCTAACACTGCTCTTAATTTGCTCATCTCTGGGAAAATTTCTTCAAGGCTTGCGATTCTCCTTGACAACCATTGAGGACAAAAAGTTTCATTATTATAAAAATCTTTAAACCTTAGTTGAACTGGTTTGGTATATTGATAATTTCAGAAAATGTTTGGGTTACTTAAAGCTCCTATTATTGAGACATCATGGTGCAATGGTGTCTAAACCGTGGGAGAGACTAAAAAGAGGTATTTTTCACAAACGGTTGTACTACTCATAAGTATAGCCATTTAGTAAAATTATATTTTTGATTGGATAAACTATATTTCAAAGATTTGTTAAATTAAACCTTCAGGAATATCTTCAAGATCGTCTTCATTCTCATCAAAATCCTGTCCCTCTTCAACGTGACAAGATGTGTCCATATATTCTGTTATTTCATCAACGCTTTCTGTTTCTATAGAATCTTTATGCGACTTTTCTCTAACTCGACTATTCTTAGCCCTTCTCGACTTGAAAGAAATAATCTCTGCAGATGAAGAAGCAGCAGTTTCCTGTGAAGTATCCGACAGAGATTCATCTTCATTGTCGAAGCTCAAAGTGCTTTTGATCGTTTCTGTGAATTGAACTCTTCTCTTTTTGGAGGACCTTTGATTAAATATAATTCTCTCATCTAGTCGCTTATGGCCAGCGCTGGAATCTTCAACATTGGTTTTGTCTCTAGACTTTATTTCATCGATAACAGACAAGGCAACATTTATATTCGAACCGAGGCCGCCGTATTCGTCTACATCTTCTAGAGAGTAATGTTGCCAGTTTGGGTCTGACTTTCTATCGACAAAACCGGTCCGTTTGGGTTTATTCACTCTCCTAGAAGATTGGTAATCGTCTGTGATTATAGGAATTTTGAAGCCATCGTTGTCAATATTAACATTTTTGGATGGCAAGTTTGTATTTAGTGAATCTAATGAGGAGAAAAGATCTTTCTGGCGTGATCTAAAGTCTGAATCTGTCCCTTTTATGACGAAAGTATTCATATTCTTAAAGTTTTAAAACAAGAAAATAAGCATGTAGTTATTTTGTTTTAATCTTTCCGTAAAATTGATTCATAATTTTCCTGAAATGACTGAAGAAGCAGATTTCGTAAAACTACCAACCCTAGATAAGATTGTTCATAAAAATTGGAAGGCACGACAGATGGGCTATCAGGAGGCTAAAAAATTCTTTATCACATCAGATAATTGCTCAGAATATCTCGGAGTGATTAACAGCTTCGTCAACGAATCAAACATTATCGCCTTAGAGAGCGGCCTAGAGGCTGTCGTCTCCTTTGTCGAAAATGTCTCTGGTGCCAAGAAGGTCGCCGATGAGTTATCAGCTACAATAGTCACCAAATGTCTCTCTAGTACTAGAGCCAAGTCCAAAGAATTCAGTATTAGCGTTCTTTTAACGCTCATGGAGCTAGAGAAACATGACATAGTTGTCGAGAATTGCACAAAGGCTCTCGCTAACAAGGTTCCCAAGGTTGTTGTTTCAGCTCTAGAGTTTCTAAAGGCCTCTCTAAATGCCTTTGGAAACAAAGTTGTCTCTATCAAGGCCTTTATCAAAGAAGTAATTGGTGTATTAGAACACAGAGATAAAAACGTCAGAGACGCTGGAAAGAACCTCATTGTAGAGATGTATCGATGGGCTGGTAAGGCCATTACACCCCAGATAGCCTCTGTCAAGTCAACTGTTCTAGTAGAGTTAAATGCTGAATTCGACACTATTACTCCCGGTACAGAAGCACCAACTAGATGGTTGGCCTCGCAGAAGCCCAGCGATGAAGAATTGTCCAAGTTGAAAAAGAAGAAAGAAAAGATTGATGAAGATAACGGCTCCGAAGAGGATGAGGAAGAAGAACCTGCTCAACAAGAGGAAATCGATCCGTATGACTTTGCTCCTGAAGTTGATATTATCAAAAAGTTGCCAGAAAATTTCCACACTCTACTCGTGAGTGCTCCATTTTCTCTATTCATAACTCTCAATATCTAATTTTGATGTTATGAACTATTTCCATAATGTAAGCAATACGTTCATTTAGCAATGAGTATATCTTCTAATAATCACCTAACCAAGATACCTAGAGCAAATTCGTATAGCGTTTTATTAACAGCTTGACATCAGAAAAAATATTTGCTTTTTGGGTTCTCTAATGATTAGTTAAAGTTGGAAAAGATTTAGATAATGAATTTTTACAAAAGAACTAACATTCAACCGGTCTCACTTCTGCACATTTAATCAGATCTGAAAATGGTTTTTCAATATTAAGATTTCTTCAAAATTTGACTTGAAAAAAAATAATATCAAGCGTTTAAATAACACGAGGAGTCCACATAGAAGAACTTGTGATTCATTCTTACGAAAATACTATTTTGATCGACTTGGATTTTTAATTTATTTCGAATTTTTTTTCAATTTTCAGTAATAATTATCGCGAGTTTAAAGACTATTTTCTTATTCTCTGGTCATAACTGACAACATTTATTATCTTGAATATTTTGATTAATTCACAATATGCGAAAAAGAGGAGAATTCTGGCCATACTTGATCGACTCTTGATTAATTTTAGGAAAGTAAAAACTGGAAAGAACGCAAAGAGTCTCTGGACGCATTCGAAGGTCTCACACAAAACGTGATCAAATGCGCCCCAGGAGACTACAATGAAATCCTCAGGGATTTCAACAACGTCATAGCCAAGGACACTAACATCATTCTCGTCGCTCAGGCCGCTAAGCTTGCCCACTTTTTGTATACAGCTCTGAGGAACCATTTAACCTCATTTAGTGGGACGCTATTTGCCACTTGCCTCGCCAAGTTTAAAGAGAAGAAGGTCGCTGTTGTCGTCAACCTTAGAAGTCTTATAGATGAGGTCTTTAAATATGTGAGTTCAATTATTTTAGAGGCGCAAATCAGCTGATTTCGTGAGAGCTGAAATATTTTTTATTGGAGTTTTTTCAATGAAATTTGTAAATAAACAAATTCATTTCTAGATATCCTATGAAAGTTGTTCTGAGCAAATTCAAGAGTCTCTCAGTAACAAAAACCCCTCAATCAAGTTGGAGACGGCCCTATTTCTTTATCGGTTCCTAGCTTCACTTCCAAAAGACTCTCCACGTTGTGATAAAAAGACTGTCAAGAGTCTCTGCACAGGCCTACTCAAGACCTCTCAAGTAAGTGTACTTGATGAGTAGTATTGAAAATATTTGATAGAGAAATAGCTTGGGAGGTTCAGGTACATTATACATGTCAGAAGCCCCTTGAGAAATACTGACTCATTGCTTGCTACTAGGACACCGCTGGCGATGTAAGAGACGCCAGCTTCGATGCCCTCGGGACCCTAATGTACATCATCGGCGATAAGAAAATGGCTCCCTACATTGGCGATCTGGACTCCATTAAGATGGGCAAAATCAAAGAGAGCCACGAAAAATGCCAGGCCTCAAAGTCCACCGCAAAGGTGCAGGAGAAGCCGGAGAAGGCCAAGCCTGCTATCAAGAAGGAAGAGAAGCCTGCTAAAAAGGCTTCCGAGAAGGAGGCAGAGAAAAAAGCTCCAACTACCGCCAAAAAGGCCTCCGCAAAGAAGCCAGCAAAGAAGGAGAAACCCACACCCGGAGCTTTGCCCACTGAGAATCAGATCAGCGATGAAGTTGCTGAAGAAAAGTGCAAAGAGTGAGTCCTGCTTGCCTAGATTCTAGAGGGGTGCTGTAGAGAATTATGAGTCCCAAAAATAAGAGTCTTGTATGGAATTCTAAGGATAAAAATTTGATTGATAGTTATTAATTATAAAACCAAAAATAGGTTCTTCTCCGAAGAGACCATAAACCAACTCTCAGCTGTAAAATGGCAGGATAAGAAAGACGCCCTGGACTCTATTCTCAACAAAGTGAAAGCCTCAGATTCTAGTACCATTCCGATACAAGCCATCGTCAGATTGATATTGAAGAAGCCTGGTCTCAAAGAGTCCAACTTCAATGTGAGTCTTGACCAATCATTCATTCTCATCAACCCTATCTGTATTGTCTTTTGTACTGGAATGATGTTTTGTAATGAACTAAAATGTTTAACCCTTTAAGCCCCGGTGTTGCTCCTGAGCAACATTGACTTTTCTTATCGTTATTCATATTCCCACGGTATTAAAATACATCAAGTCACATCATTTTGAAGAAGAGTTTGTAGGCTTTCTGATGTTAGGTTATTCACTGAATAATATTAAGTCATTTATTTGAAAAAAGATATTGGCCGTCGAAGTTTTAAAAATTCTGAAAATTTTGTAATTTTGAGTTTTACTATTTTCCTCATCTTACGTTGTAGAAGACTTAACGTTTGCACAATTATGTAACTGTGTTTGAATAACAAGAAACAAGACATAATTATTCCATTTCATTGACTGCATTCTATTGAAAGAGGCGAAAAACCTCATTTATCTTCGAAGAAACCGTGAATATCTCCCAAATTAAATATTTTTGGAAAAGTATGACCGAAAAGTCCTTAACTTTGAAAAATAGGAATTATCATTGAATTGTAGAGTCAGGTCTTAAAGGGTTCAGAGGTTTTCTCAACCCTTCTATTCCCCTGGTGACAAAAAAAGATGCATCTTCTAAGAGAAGAGGCGCATACATGTAAACTCCCACACGGCTAAAATCTTTCTACTCAAAATATAGATAATTATTGTTTTTCATTTCTCCATCTGAGTATGGTCGGAAAATAAAAAATGTATCAAGCCGAATAAATTTCTACCCCAAATCTCGTTTTTCACCTACAACTAAACTATTCTTCACAGGTTCTCTGTGCAAAAGTTGACGTGCTCGAGGCAGCTCTCAAATCTCATGGCACATGCAGCCAACTTGTTGCCGACGTCCTAGCGCCAGAGCTGATTGAGAAAATCGGCGATTCAAAGGCTGGCAAGGGATGCAAGACCTGTCTGACCACTCTCGCTGATGTCACCAAGTTTGAAATTGTCGGTCCCTACCTGCTCAAGGGAGCCGTGGACCAGAAGAACCCAAAGAATAAGGAAGACTGCCTCATTTGGCTCTGTGAGAATATCAAACTGTTTGGTCAATCGTGAGTTGAATTTTCTTCTATAGGCCTTTATTTCTTTAAATCGTGAAAAACAATTTTTTTTCTCCTAGAGTTGGGAGCCGTTAAATGATAACCGTTTTCAAAATAAACTCTCATTTTGTCTGTCTTGAGGCTATCGTCCAAGTTTATGTGAACACTTTTAATTGAAATTACTCATTTATTTTATGGGTAATTAATCTTTTAGACTCCAAGTAAAAGAATTCGTCACAACCATCAAGGCTCTGATATCCCATCAAAGCGCTGCAATTCGTAACGCCACAATAATCCTCTGCGGTGTCCTCCACCTCTACATTGGTGATCGCATCAAGGCCCTCTTGTCAGACGAGAAGCCGCAGACGATGCAATTAATTGAGGCGGAAATCACCAAGAACGCCGGTAGCAAGGCGCCAGCCCCGACCATGGGCTACGCCTCGAGAATGGCCAACGAAGTGGAGAGCGAAGAAGAGAACTTGGACGAGGCCGAAGAGGGCGAGGACAACGAAGGTCCCGTGAAGGAGAAGGGTCCCGCCTCGAATACGGCCAAAATCAAGGCCGCCATGACCCTGCCGAATGAAAGTCCGATGGGTGACGACTCTGCCATTGCAAAGTGTACTGAGTGAGTGCTTTAGATACCGATAATTGGGAATCATAGATTATTCTCACCCATGTATCTTTCTCAAAATTAATGCCAAGATTCAATCCTTATGATAAAGAACAATAATTTTCTGAATCATGAAACTAAGAATTTCTGGATTAACAAATATTTTATTTGTTAAATGCAAAAAATTTGAAAGGCAGAGCCCGACTGTTGTTTCTTTAATTGATTCATTCTCTTGCATTCTCCAGAATATTCGGCAATGACAATATAACGTTTTATAATGCTGCGAAATGGCAGGAACGGAAGGAGGCCTTGGAAAACTTTTCCACAAAGATCAAAGCTGCCGAACCTAAAGATGTGCCGGTGCAAGCCATTGCCCGGCTCATGCTCATCAAACCGGGCTTCAAAGAGACGAATTTCAATGTGAGACTTTTAGACATTGATTCTACCCATAAGGTCAATCTTGATCTCAGTTGATGATAAAAATCTAATATGTTCCTAGTAATCCAACAAAACTCTAATTTCCAGGTATTGTGCTCAAAGATTGACCTAGTGAGAGAGGCAGTCTCCCTCTACGGACCCTGCCCTGCAGTCATCGCTGAAATAGTACCCCCAGCATTGATCGACAAGATTGGCGACATTAAGGCCGGCAAGAACTGCCTCTCTTGTCTCACTACGATCGCCGAGTTTACAAAGTTCGAGCTGGTCGCCACCCACCTTATGGCCGGCACCAAGACCCAGAAGAATCCCAAGAATATTCAAGAGTGCCTCAGTTGGCTATCCGACAATATGCCACTGTTTGGTCAATCGTGAGTCGTTGTCATACTCAAAGGATCATTTTCCAAGGAGTAATAGGCCTTTATTGTGGAAATAAGCTGAGATGTGATAGACTTCTTTTGTATTTGAGGTATATTTTAATATTGCTAATATTCTCTCTTTAAGAATAAGAATCTATCGTATAAAATACTAATCGGAAACTATTTCAGGTCTACCCCTCATTGGTCTTTGATATTTCATTTTGTAAAATAGTTTGTTTGAGAGAATAAATGATGAAATTATATGCCAAATATCTAATTATTGAATTTTATTTTGCAATTTCAGGCTTCAAGTGAAAGATGTAGTCGCTACGATTTCCGGGACAATGAGTCACGCAAACCCTGGCGTACGTACTGCAAGTATGAAGTTGGCCACTACTCTATATTCCTACATTGGGGATAAATTGAAAGCTTTGCTATCAGACAACGCAAACTTTGTGGGCCTTTTAGACATAGAATTGCAGAACAACCCACCCGGGGAGGCCTCTACGCCGAGTCGTGGCATGGCGGCTAGAATCGTTGAAGCTGGAGGGAAGGTTGATAAAAATGGAAGCCTCATAAAAGAAGCGGCCCCACCGCCAGTCAAAAAGACCGCTAAGCCCCCCAAGGTCATTAAATCAGTCAAAGAGGAACCTAAAAAGCCAATTGCCTCTCCCTCTCCAGAGGTCGAAGAGGAGGAACCGGTTGTCGAAGACGAAGCCCCCAAGAAGCAAGCGTCCCGAAAGACTGGTGTTAAAGGCCGCGCCTCAATAATAACCAGCAAGAAGCAGGCTGAGCTAGAAGCCGCCCAGGCCGCAGCCGCCGTTCCCATCCTCACAATCAACACCCTCCGTACGAATCGTCAAAACGACGAGAAGAAACGTCGGGCCCTAAAATGGGACTTTGATATCCCCACCAAGGATCACATTGAGCAGTTAAAGAGCCAATTCACTGCTGCCGGCGCTTCGCCAGACTTTATCTTCCAGCTCTTCCACACCGACTTCAAGCAGCATCTCAAAGCTATCGATAACATCTACAAGATGTTGGACGGCGTCTGGCAGGAGACGTGCGACCCTTTCGACACTGCCATCTCCAACCTCGATATTCTCATGAAGTGGATGGTGTTTAGGTTCTTTGAGACCAACCCCGTCGTCCTCTGCCGGGGCCTAGAGTTCTTCCTGATCATCTTTCGGCAAATGGCCGAAAGTCAGATGCAGATTAGTGAGTATGAAGTCAACTCCTTCCTTCCGTATCTGGTCAATAAGCTTGGCGATCCAAAGGAGAATATTAGAAATGTCATAAAGGAGATCTTTGAGGCACTCATGGCCATCTACTCTAATAGCAAGCTCGCCAACTTCCTCATGAATGGGTTCAAGATGAAGGCCAACAAAGGACGCCAGAGTGAGCTAATACTATTTGATAATCATTTAGGCAGAAAATATCTTTTTCATTAACGTTTAATTATGTTTTTATTGACCAACTAAAAGCTTGAAAAGTAAGCTTTTTTGATCTCTGCTCGTTGGTCAATCTAATGAAAATTTTCCTAAACTGTTTTATTCCTTCATTAGGTTGCCTAGAAATCATTGTGGTCCTGTTATTAAAGAACGGTCTCGAGGCTCTGCAGCCCACAGTGGACGTCTCAATCAAGGCAATTGGCAGTCTTGTCGGCGATAAGGACAGCAGCACAAGGACCGCGGCGCTGAACAACCTCGTCGTAGTTCACGATATAATTGGAGAGAAAATTTGGAAGATTCTCAAAAATGTCTGTTCCATCCTCTTGTGGTTGGAAACGAATATTTATTCTCTCTTTTTTTCAATTCCAGCTGGCGGCAAAGGAAACCTCCATGATCGAGGAACGAATCAAGAGGGCCGATATTGATGCAATCGCTCAGAGCGTCGGCCTTGGCAAGAACCTTAACAGGTAATTTGGTCAAATTAAATTCATGGCAGATGAAATTTTAGTTGAACCCTCCTAGGCCCAAGTATAGAAAAACTTGAATTTTGTTGTAGATTTTACGAAAAAATCTCAAACCTCAAATTTTTTCGACATCTGAGTTGGAAGATGAAATTTTTATATGAGCGCTCTACAAAAAAAATTGAACAATTTCGAAAATTTTGAAAAAATATTCAAAATTAAGAAAGAAAAATCAAATTATTTTCGCGCGCAATTTTCAAACAGCTGTATTTTCGAAACCTAATATTATTGATGTGCGAAATGAATATTATTCGAAAGCTTAAAATTTTCTTAATTACTTGCTGTTAGTTAGATTTTTCCTATCACTCTTTTTGTCGGTGTTATGAGCCTTCTAGTGAGATGTAACAATAATTTTACTGTGTGCCTAGGAGGGTTAAATAATACCTTGAAAATTGCAAAAAAGATTAATCTTCGTAGTAAAGATTTCTTGATCAACTGTAATAGTTCTTTAGAAAATATGAAGAAAATTGACATTCGTCATTCAACATTTTGAAAAGTATTTTAATTCATCAGATAATGTTGACAAGAGAATACCTTGAGGAGGGTAGACAGATGGATAATCAAGATGTGATTAATGATATTTTAAATTCGTTTTAAAAATAATTTGGCAGATTTTTTTTTCCGAAAAACCACAAAAAAATTATGTACAAAAAGTTCTTCCCGATTGCTTTCTTGAAATGAATATTTATAAATAAGGACCAAGATGGTCAAACATTTCTCTTAAAATCTTGTTTTTTTATCTCAATTAAATTCATTGAGATCCTGTTAACTATTTCAAGAACTAAGAGGTAAGTCTTGAAGAGTTTTTTATAGAAAATTTAACTAAAATTCCAAATTAATTAAATAATCCTAATACATATTTTAACTATAACCATTTTTTTTCAAGTTTTCTACTCTCGAGTAGATATTTCAATTGTTGCATTTATAAAAGTTTCTCTCAATCAACATTTGACCCAGATTCGTACCTGTAAATGGTTGATATTAAACATTATTTTCCACCTGATCTGAATGAATCTTCAAAAAAGAGACTTTAGAACAAAATGGTTGGCTCCTTTCTCAATTCTACATATTTTGTAAGAAAGAATCAAAATTGCATACTTGAGTTCCAATGAGTCATGAATAGAGCAACACAACTGACTAAAAATGGTTTTTTAACCTTGGATCTATTTCGTTTTGAAATGCAAAAAAATGTGATCAATTTTCTTCTACGGGGTCAGGGTACGATTTAAGAAATGGACTTTTCGGTCTATGTGCTGCCATGACTGACTATAAATTGACTATTTTGAGAAGATGGAAAGAATAAATAATTTACCATGTAAACTCATTAAAATAAAATAATATGGATTTATTTCTGAAATAGAAAGCCAGATATCTCTGCTAGCAACTATTTTTCGAATCAAACCCTACAATATGCCTATTGTATACATAGTAGAGTCAAGAACTAATAATGGGCCAATATGAACAACTCTGTTCCTCTATATAAATGGTCCAAATGTCCATTCTTTTCTAAATGGATAAATTCCTTTAATACGCAAATCGTTCAAATCAGAAAATATTTGTAAAAGAAAATTACATAAAACATGTAATTTTAAATCATAAAATGAATTAAAATGTATTTATTATTAAATTTAATCAAAAATTTTCTATCATTATCAAAACTGGCTATAAATTGACAATTTTTCTTTTAAAATTTGGCTAAAATATTTTCACAATGGACTATTTTGGGTTGCTCTAATCCTGAATGTATTCATGTAAATCTAAAAATAATATTTTACATTATGATCTTGGTTCAAATCTCACTCGATTTTAGGTATTACAAAGCTTGATTAGTCCTGACTAATCTATTTTAGTGAACCTCTTAAAATTAACAAAAAAAGCAAGAATTTCGTAGTATTTCAAGCTTGGAGGAGAAATTCTTTATCCTTTTCTAGACTATAAAAGATCTTTTACGAGTTATATAGTCTCTCTAAGACCTGAGAATCTGAATCAAAGGTGTGAATAATTTTGTCGACCCTCAACACCAATGAGTGACAATCTTTTTCACAAGATTGAGTAACAGTTAGATTAGTCTACCTAATCTATCATGTTGCATAATAAATATTAATTTGACGATATATATTTCATATATTTTTTCTCTTTATACTTTTCTTATATCGATTATTTCAACTGATCAAGCTCATTCGATTTCACCCTCTCTAGAAATTATGGTAGAAAGATTAAACTGTAAATTGCCATGTTGTTGTTATCACGTTTCCGTTTTATTACTCACCCCCTTTTTTCCAATAATCTTGATCCAATCTATCCATCTTCTTTCTAGGTGCAGAACCTCTACCTTGTAATTGCACATTTTTATGATTAATGGGTCAGAAAGTATTTTT
Organism: Gyrodactylus salaris; assembly: GCA_000715275.1. NCBI lineage: Eukaryota > Metazoa > Platyhelminthes > Monogenea > Gyrodactylidea > Gyrodactylidae > Gyrodactylus > Gyrodactylus salaris. The sequence continues at coordinate 14,082 of KL567260.1, forward strand.
GTGTTGTAAAGATTTTCTGCTCACACCGTCTCATATTTTCGTTGTGTCACAAAAAACTGACAAAATTTATATTTTTCAATATTTTTCCAAGAAACATTCAAATTTACTTGGATAGATTTTGTCTGTCACAAGTAAATACTCTGATCCACAGAGAACCAATTTAATCAATCAGTTTAATTCCAAAGACTCTAATAAAACAAGAGTCTAACCAACTATTAAATTTAGTGACAACGGCCGTGCCCGCATAACCATTCCAGCAAAGACCGCCGGCCCAGCAGTCATACGCCCGAGTACAGCCCCGGAGCCGAATCAGACCGAGCAGTTTCCGCAAAAGATAAACGAAAACCGTCCACAGACAGCGCGTGTGCAAAATGAGAACGTTCGTCGGATCCTCGACGAGATCATCGATCGCGAACCGGACCCGATGCCGCAAAAGCCGGTCCTCTTTGTGGACGACAAGACGCATGAGGAGTTGATGCAGCCCTTGCCAAAGGTTAAGATTTCAGATAAGCCCTACGCGATATCCATCAAGTCAAATCCGCAAATCAGTTCTGTCATCACTCTGTTGGTTACAAAGATTCAGTCGAGCACAATATTGGAGAGCTGCACTGCCCTTGCTCAAATTGATGAGCTCATTAAAGGTTCGTCTCTCTTGCTAACTCTTTGGGTCGAGTGGTATTGGCTCAAGATAATTCACTACTTGAGTCTTTATTTCCACACTTTTATGTTGGCCAATGATATTTCTTTAAAATTTGAATTAAGACAAATTACGGGCTAAACACTAAAAGTAGTGTGACTCAATTTAAAAATAACAATTTTGTCTCTTTTCTTAAATTAGGTTGAAATAAGTGCAGAATCATTCATACAGACTGATAATTTTTATCCTTGTCCTAAACATCCAGTCTCAACTTCCTGATCCAACCTGGTAATTTATGATTAGCGAAAAAAGGAGAATAATTCTAAATTGAGTCATACTACTTGTAGTAGTATGGTTTAGCCGGAGTATTTTTAAGGGGTTTTATTTCTGACTCAGGTAAACTCCAAGGTAAGTCTGTAATTCTTAGTTGTAAGAAAATTCTCTTTTTGGGATTTCTTAATAATTTTCATATTCAATTTATACCTACCTATATTACTCTTTTAGACTCAAAGTCGTTCCTGCTGAATAGTTTTATCGATGAAATATGCATTCTTATCAACATGCAACTCAAGCAGACAATGAATCGGTTGAATGACCAGCCAAAGATTAGCCCCTCAGAGGCCGGCATGCAGCTGAGATCTCTCATATCTGTCATTGATTCTGTGAGTAGAAATATTCTTTGAATATTTTCTGTTGAAGAAAATCTATTGAATGAATAATATCCTTTAATCATGAGGAATGTATTACTTCCTACTTAAACCATAGGTTTACTGGACAGTAGCATGATCTTTTCTAAGAAAAATATAAATGTTTAAAATGTCTTTCCTCGATTCTGGGATTTTTGTTTTGTATTTTAGGTTCTTGTATTGCGTTTCAATAATAAATTTTTGACTATCAGAAAAGATTTCCTTGCTTTGAGAAAAATTTGAGTTAGAAATTTGAAAAAATTAAACTATATATATTGTCCCTAATTTCCGTTCAGATCATCTTCCATGAAAACCTTCGCATGTGCATATCAAAGGACAACGTGAAGAACCTGTTATCATCCCTCTTCACGTTGCTAGTGGATGATCATTTGACACAATTGAAAGACTCCGATTTGTTCATTCGCAGCATCAACGCAGTCATTGAGTCCATGATCCAGCATGGGGATCGGACGAAGGTGATGTCCTCTATTCTAAAGTTGATCCATGAAGTTGTCCAAAGCGGTCATTTGACCACCAACTATTCAATGAGCGTCCTCAAGGCCTCCTGGAAGGAAATTAGGAATCTCAAAGTATTTCGTGAGTCATATTTTGAATTCCAGGTTTCTTTACAACGAAAAATGATCAAAAATATTGCAATTATTCGATTTTAGGCTCCTCTAAAAGACACTTTTATTGAAAATCAAAAGAAAATTGTTAAAAAATCAATATCCAACTCGATTTCATTTCTCCCCAATTGCAAGACCCCTATTTAATTGCTTTTTGGTTGTGATAAAAGGGGTTTCATTGCTTTAATGACCCTGTAATTGCGTAACCTCCTCAA
>KL567260.1:21562-40733 GCA_000715275.1 Gyrodactylus salaris
GATCAAATTCTGTCACCATTCTCTCAAACCTATCCGCATAAGAAAAAAATGTTATTTCTAAATATTTTTTAAAATAAATCTGACATTCTGCGCAGAGGGGCTTGTCAACTAAGGAGTAGAGATGTAATACATGACTCATGAGCAGGGCGACCAGAAATATCCCTCTAAAAATTTTAAATATGCGTCTAAAAAATACGACTACAAAAAATAATTATTCCCTTAAATATGCTACTAAAATAGGTTTTCAAGAAGAACTTTACGTTCAATCAATGATTTATTTATTTTGATAGCCTGTTATTGTATCACTAGTTGATTGAACACAGTATTCAAAGAATTTTTAAACTATAGCTTATGAAAAGGGATGAAAAATAAATCTGCAACTCTGGCTGTGAAATTATCTTTAAAATCAGTATCTCCAATTGAGAAAAATTCTTAACTGTGAAAGACTTGAGCATCTTAGAGAAGATGTCAAATCAATTTATTTTAGCGATGTGTATATCCAGCATTGATTATACAGTAGGGTGAGAGAATAGAAATTATTTTATATAGTTACTCTCTTTTAAGATATTTTCTGATATTCTAACCATTGAGAATGGAATAAAATATTTTCAAAATTATTTTTGAGCAGGTCCCCACATTGTTCTACTTATAAGTAGCGATTTCAACAGAAGCATATAGAGAGAATTTTTTCGTTTTAAACTGCTAAAATTTCAGCTTTACAATCCCAATTTAATTTTTAGAGCAGCGAAGAATATCAAATTGCAAGTCAAGTCAATATTTAATGTAAAACTACTTTCAAGTAGGTAGTTTGGGGACCTGCTCTAGGAGGGTCGAGAAGAATTTCCCTTTCTAAAACTATCCTTAGAAAAATACGTAGTTTTAGAATTGAGAAGAATCCCCTCTACGAAATTTGTATACTCGCATCCTAGTGTACAGCTTCTAATTGATGACAATGAACAGCCAGACACCAATGATATCTCTCTCAGGGCTATAAACTTGCTCCTTCGCACCTTATCCTTCACAATACTAAGGTTAACAATGGAGAGGAGAGGGATACTTTTCTTTTCTTCCAGCGACAAATATAGTACAAAAGTTTGAGCCAATAATTGCTTTAAATTTCAACACAGGATTTAAATAAGGCTCACCCTTTTGAATCCAAGACCCTTTTCGTGCATATACGCGAGATTGAACATGGCCTGCGGGTTTTGTAGCTGCTCAGAAGCGACACGATAGTTCTGCACAGCCATCTCATAGTCGACCGCAGTTCCCATGCCGTAATAATAAAAGTCGCCAATCTTTATCCGACTCTCTGCGTTATCCTGGCTTGCGGATCGATGCAGGAACATGAGAGCTATCGGTAGGTGGCTTTCCCTAGGCATTATATTGACGTTACCCTCTTCGAGAAGGAAGGCGACGTTGGACGCGGCAACTTCGAAACCCATTTCAGCTAGGAGAAGATACTGAGTGAAGGCGAGGTCCGCTGAACCGGAATGATAGAGAGAGTGGGCAGAGTTGAAGTAGTAGGACCATGAGCCTCGCTCAGCAACATTTTTGAGAAGCTATAAAATTTAATTTAAACTTGTGAACAAGAACCTATTTATGAACTAGTTTTTCAATACCCAAAAACTATGCTTATTTTGACTGTTTTAAAAGACTACACAGAGGACATGATTTTAAACTCATCATCTGATAGAGAATTCGCACAGAAGGCACTCATTAAGTTTGATAGTATTGTCTGGCTTCATTGGTCAATTACTCAATAAAATTTGATGAAAGATTTCGAGTTTAATGGTTATACAAAGCATAAATTCGTTTTTCTCTCGACAACCGCATTTTACAGGCATTTGTCCTGGAACATGCATAGAATTTTTAATAACAGAAAATATTCTTATCTTAGGTCTACTGATAATTCTGAATTGTTTAATGAGCAGAATAAAAAATTTGGTAACTGACCAGTGTCGCTGTATTGCAGTTTCTGAGGACACCAGTTCCAGTGGAATGCATCAAGGCTAGATAATATATCCCGAGAATATTTCCCTGCTGACTGGCAAGACTCAAGTATTTCAAGGCGACTCGATGATCCGTTTTTGATTTGAAGTTTTCAACTATAAACAATGTTTATTAAACATTGATTTTTTCATCAGAAAAATTGAATTTGATTAGAAATCATACGGTACTACTTAAAAGTAGTTTTAATGAAAATTTTAAATTGCTTACAATTCATTTCTCCCAAGTAGAACATGGCCATATAAAATTGTGCATCCGGCCAACCTTGGTCAGCGGCTCTTCTTATGTAATCCATCGCCTTGGTGGCATCCCGCCTGAGACCGCCCTTGCCATAGTAATGAGCTAGGCCTAAGCCCGTCTGACCGATGGGGTTTTGTTTTTCGGCTGCCTCTTTCAAATACTGAAGTCCGAGCACTTCATCTTTCCCACTCGAGGAAGTTCCGTGCATGTAGATCTGTAAAATAGATCAAGATCTGATCGAGGGTTTGGGAAATCTGAATACTAGCTTTGAGCTGATCAGTAACCAAATTTAAATCATAAGTCTAATAATTGTTGTCTCTAGATCTTCAAGGTTTCTCCAGGCTTTCATTCTTGAGGTCATCTTTGAAGAGTTCTAAAGAACCGTTAAACAAAACTATGAGAGAACAAGAAAAGCTATCGTTAGAGGGATCCAACAAAGAGATTTTGATTAATTTAACGCAAACGTTAATTTAGGGATAAGAAATTGCTCAGATTCTCAGCAATAGACACCTTTTTCTCAATTTAAATGATGTTAAGGATGTTATTTGCACAATTCTGAAGGACAATATTTGCTTGAAATGTTAGGTTTTCGAATGACATCACTTTCGCGCCTCAATATTATTAGTTTTCAAAAATACAGCGGTTTGAAATTTGCGCGAGAAAATAATTTGAATTTATTTTTTCTTAATTTTGAATTTTTTTAAATCTAGAAACTGCTTCAACTTTTCTAATTCACATTCGAAATTGTTAATTTTTTTCCTTTTGTAGATTGCTCATCGAATTATATGCCAAGTTAAAAACTTTCATCTGGTAACTCAGATTTCGAAAAAAATTGACGTTTAAGATTCTTTTGTAACTTTTAAAGGAGACATTTTTATAACAAAATGTCTTCAGAATTGCCTCACTAATTAATCTGCAACAAAATTCTCAAAATTTAAAGTTTTACTATGCTTGACCCTAGGAGGGTTAAAGTGATAATAACCCTGAAAATTAACTTATAAGTTATAACCAAAAGAGTATTGTAGAGAACCCCAACTGATCCCTCACTGATTAGAATTATACACATTTTTTTGAAAATTCCGTAGAGAAATTATTCTAGACAAAATTTTACTCAGAGAATGCACAATGCGTCCAAATGATCAAGATTCAAATACGTATTTTGCTAGGATTTTTTTAAATTTTGATAAAACTATGGAATTATGAGAACTGAAATATCAAAAAATGAAATTAAAAATAATAAGAGTAGGAGGCTTACCTCTCCCAAATAGGAGCCAGCAAGGATATTTCCAGCGACATATGCAGATTTAAAGTGATACAATGCCTTGTCGTGATCCTCGTGAACACCATGGCTTCCTTGGTAATATAATTGGCCCAGGCTAATTTGAGCGGATACGTTATTCTTGTCAGCCATGAATTTCATATAATTCAAGAACTCGTCGTCAATTAGCATGGTTGATGGCTAGGATGAGATATATAAATTAAGCCTGTCTATACAAGTATAGAGACCCTGCAAAACTTAACCCTCTGGCATGTAAGCCCTGAAATATTAGGTTTGAAAACGGTAACAAACTTTTTAATTCGTTATTGATAATCATTTTAGTCAGAAATTAGTCAATATAGAAAAAGGTAGTCAAGATTCTTCAATCTATTTAAATTCCATTGTTAAAGAAAAATTATAAGAGGCCATTATTTTCACTCAAAACTCCAATTCAAAACTCGAACCCAGGAAAGAATACGACGACAGAGCGAAAAGACAACGCAGAAAACGAAACCAATATTTTCATGAGGTTGAACCTCAAAGGAGATGGTTTGTGTAAAGATGCAGAATTGAAGAGTCTTATTGAACTAAAAGTCATCTTCAACCTCATTCACAAGGACAAACTGACAAATGAAGAAAGCAAAAACTTTATATATAAATTCGAAGGGGAATGTGGAGCAACCAAAGTCGGGCACACGTCAAGAAAACTTGAAATAAGAATAGAAAAACATGAACGACGGGCTGAATCATCTATTTATCAACATGGAAAGATGTAGGACCAGAGATTTTAGGTCAAAATTCTGAATAGAAATCCTGCAAGCGACCTACTTAATATTAAAATTATCGAAAGTTTTACATTATGAGGATTCTACCTACGTTATGCAAACAAGTGAACTACATCCATTCACTAGAACTTGGATGGCCGAGTTTTCAGGATTTTTTTCTTGTACTCTCTTCATTATTATTATTGATAAACAGCTTTATTTTGGTTCAAACTACAAAATCCAAACTTTGAATTACATTATTGCATTTTTCATGCCACGTAAAAGACTGATGATAGGTTTCTCTCTACTAGTATGTTATATATTTCAGGGTTTGTTATGTTTTACGGCTAGTTTTCTCCTGGTATTTGTCTTGTTCCTAAAAAAATATCTTAGACTAGATTAAAAGCGAAAATTATTGTTCAATTTAAATTAGTTCCTATGGCAAATCAGACCCTCTTTTCGTAAATATTTACTATCGAAATAATCAATTTATAATCATTTTGAAGGAGCTGAATTCCGTCAAAAATATTCAGTTTTTGATTTTTTTTGAAAAGAGAGTCATAAATGATTCTCATCACTGATTAGCCATCAGACTTTTACATCGGCTTACAATATATGGTAGACCAATATTTTTTTCAAGTATCCCTAGATCATGCAGTTTCGGGACATGTCTAATATTTGATTATAAAAACTTTCTGAGCAAACGACATTTGCCTTAGCACTACTCATTAGTAGATTTAATCCACACAATTCAAATGTGCACTGAATCTCATTTTTAAAAACTCTTTCTCCGGAATGACTAGCAACTCTTATACACAGAATATGAATCAAGAGAAGATAACCTACATGGAAATACCAAGATATGTAACTTATTAAAAGAATTCCACTCTCTACTCTAGTGATAAATCAAAATGTCTTGATTAGAAGATAGAAATTGAGAAAAAAAAATGAAACATGAAGAATTCTCTATAAGCTTTTACAGGCTAAAGAAATGAATAAAAACTTACAATTGTCATTCCAAGTCCGGAATTCTTTGATTCCTCCTCCAGTCTGATCCGATGAACGCCAGAACCTGCTGCGGAGAGGTATCCAAAATCTTTGATTTTCTTCCTCAAATTTTCAACAACCTTTTTTGCAACCTTGGAATAATACATGAGCGACTTCTCACACGAATTCAACACGTTGATTCCATAAAGATATCGATAAGCCTATAGAAATGAGTATAATTAAACGATAAACTATTTTTTTATTCTTAGAAAATCTTTGAGAATCGATAAACCAAATGTGAATCTCCTCACGCACTGATAGTATGTTATCAAAAACAAGATTTTTGTAGTATTTATACGAGTCTATCAAGATAAACTAATTATTCTTAACCCTCCTAGCTAAGTCTTTAAGACTTAGTCTTAGGATACAAAAAATGAATTCAAAAGTTTTTTTCTGTTTGAGCAACGATTTTTAAATGTAATTTGATAAAAACCTGAAATCGCTCAATGAAAACTTAAATTTTGGTACAAACTAGAGAGTCGATCGTGGTCTTGATTCACTTTATGAAATTTCCATCTAGAATCTAGATAAAACAGCACCCTCAAGAGGTTTAACCTCGCAGGGATAAAATCTATGTATTGTGTCAAAAATCTGTGCATTTTGATAAATGTCATTTTTTGCCACTAATTTTAGTTTTGCATTGCTTTTTTGGTAACCCTAGTCATGTCTGATAAATTAACACCTAAATTAAATTATTATACGCTCGTGTGCATTAAAATCTGATCAAAAATATGCTTTCAAATGTTTATCAGTTAAGGAATTGTGGAATATTATGAGATTATTTTAACTTGATTACGATTTTCTCGTAATATTCTTTATTTTTCTGAGCATATTTTAAGAAAATGAAAATCTTTGAGAAGAATTCTAGCATAATTGTAAATGAGCTACACAAATATGATTTACCAAGGCCATTTCAGAAAATGTATCTCCCTGTAGCGCTGAAAAATGAAGATTGGCAATGGCAGATGATAGAGACTTATTTTGGCCTCCAAATCCGTAGTACTCAAACAAAAAGTGACCAAATTGACCTCTAGAGTGACCCAAATGTGAGAGGTTGTCAAAGTACTTTTTGGAAAGTGGCAAGTTCTGCATAACTCCGTCCGACAAGAAGAATGAGGTGGATAGAAACTCTAGGGATTCTACATGATTATACTCAGCTGCCTCAAAAAGTTTTTTAACGACGCTAAAAGTTATCGAAAACTATTCTCACCTCCCTGAAACGTAGTCACCAGGTTTCAATTTAACCAATTTATCCTTAACGGATTCATAAACTTTTTCCGCCTCTTGATCTGACAGGAGCAACTGCAGAAAGATGATGAAAATTGAAAATTTGAACAGCATAAATATACGTTAAATTGAGTTAATTTAAATTGTTGTCGTAACTTGGCAAAATATTTTTTTCGAAAAGTGTAAAATCTGTTTAATCGCAAGCCACATTATTAGCGCACAACATGAATGGAATACCTAGATTGGACTTTACAATCCGGTAAGCCTTATTTATTTCAGTTAAAACTAAATATTTAGCGATTCCCAACCAAATTTGTTCACTAAATATCTCAAAATATCAACTCTGTTGCTTTAGTTTAGAATAATTTTAAATCCCTCTTGATTTTTCCAACTTGAAAGTTTCATTTGACTCAGCATTGACTTTGGTCCATCTCGTAATTTATAGGAACTGTTAATATTTCGTTCATTCCTAGAAATCTTCAAATTTTATAATTTGATTCCTTTTAAAATATTTGTTACAAAACAATCTCAGCTACTTGATGATTGATGTAGAAACCTCTAAGAATTAGGTTTTCTTTCCTAACTACAGATTGTTAGCACAACAAATTGCTATACACTTTTTAATTTCTCGTATTTTTTGTTCAATAGAAGGCGTAACTCTATCCAATTGAGTTGAGAAAATTGGATATTTTAGAAGCTTTTAAAAATTGTATGAGTAACCTTTACTGTGAAACCTCACACTTGAGTAGTTTAATTATTTAAAAATGAACTTTTAAGATTGATTAGATGAAGCATTAAACTTGTAAACTAAGATTATTAACAAAGAAGACTCATAATTTGCATTAAAATCTCTCCTAGCCAAAAAAATCTTGAATAATATAAATTTTATGAAAAATAATAACAAAATTGTATGAAAATCTAATGCATTCAAATCGATCACTCTTCTTGAGCAGAAATTATGCAGTAATATGAGTAGCGTAAAAAATTAGTAATTTTTAGATAAGTCTAGATTTAAGCCGATTACTATTCACTCTCATTATCGTAACACACACACACTATTAATTAGTAATCTCACCGATATAGCAGATAATCGCAGAGTTAGATTTAGAGAAAAAGGGGTGTTAGAGTATTCACCCATTATCACAAAGTTCGAATCAAAAGTGAGTTTTCATACCTTTTCTTTCTCAATGTGAATAAATAGATTGACCTCAAATCAATTGCCAAGTAATATTCCCTCATGCTGATGACCTAATGTTTTAGGCCTTGTTCTTCATCAATTTTTTCCTTCTGATTGTTTTTCTCTCTCAATCTTCTGAGGTCATATTTATGCGCAAAAATCTATACACATTTTTTTCACTGCTTTCCATGTACTAATATTGCATACATCCATGTATTTATATATGATACATATTTCTGATCACTGGAGATAGATGTGGGCAAAAGTGTAATCTCTCAATTTCGAGGCCAAGGTATTGATAAACTCTTCCCTGCAAATGTGTTCTCTCATCTTTTGTTATAACGAAGAGGGGTAGGGGGATGACAAGAAAAAATATAAGGTCAATATTCACTCTTTATTTTTATCGTTGAATTAATTTTTTAGAATAAATTATCATTCACTCAAATAGCAATCGTTTTCATTTTTTGAAATATTTGGATTATTTTTATGATTTACCGTTTGAGTACATAACTCATCGACACGTTGCTTACATGATTGACATGTTTTCAAACATGCGTTCTATACACAATATATATAATGTATTATTCGTTATTCTATCTTTTTTTCTTGTCGTCATTTCTAGGTGAAGGAAACTCAATAAGCTCATCAAATGGATACTTCGCCTAGTGATAATACCTCAGATAGCCATTCACCGCCAACATTAGCGCAGAGAAATAATTCAAGTCAATTATTAAATCATCTCCTTTTAACATCACCGTCAGTGCTCGATGTTGCCCTCTCTATAACTAGTTCAATCATACCATCAGACACTAACAATTCGATAATGATGGACCTAGATGAGTCAGTCTACGAGTTGATCACCAACAACATGAACGATGATCGACAACAGAGTCAGACCGACCCAGAAATTGGTCAACAACAGCCAAAGTTGACTGGTGACTGTTCTCGCTCATGTTTGAATAAGGTTGACGATAGTAATGAAATCAGTTCAGTTTGCGACAGCGTCTGGCCGTCACGGCTCGACTCCCTGTGTCGTTTGCCAATGCCGAGTTTCGAGACACAACTCAAGTGTACATGGAATCCGAGTGACTCATCAGAACACATTTACGTTCAATCTAGTGATCCATTCACATTCCATCGTCATCCGACAGCGCAGTCGACCGACTGCATTCGTGGAGGGCAGGGTTTCTCCCGCGGCCTACACGTCTGGCGGATACGCTGGAAGTCGAGGCAGAGGGGAACGCATGCCGTCATTGGAGTATGCACAGACAAGGCGCCGTTGCAAACTCCCGGATATAAATCCCTAGTCGGGAGCAATACCGACTCTTGGGGCTGGGACATTACCCGTTGTCGGGTTATGCACAATGTCGGAGTTAACGGCTGGAAGAACTATCCGGTCCTTCAAAGTACCACAAATAATAATAACAATACCACGAAAGAGACCATTAACCCGGCGGCGCTCGGCAATAAGCAGACTGTCCAGTCGAATAACTCCAATCCTAGCCATCAATATAATAATTCAAATAACTCCCAGAATAATCCCATTCAACAACAAACGTTGAGTGTCATATCTAACTTGTCGAAGAAGCCGGATTTCATTGTACCAGAATACATCATGGTCATTTTAGATATGGAGGAGGGAACGTTGTCATTTGCTGTGAATAATCAATTCCTCGGGGTCGCCTTTAAGGGTCTCTCAGGGAAAATGTTGTATCCGTGTGTTAGTGCCGTGTGGGGACATTGCGAGGTTACTATGAACTATCTTGGCGGCTTGAATCGTAAGTATTTTTTAAATTTATTTGCAAATAATCTATGGAAATGTCCATCTATAAAATATTATCTAATTCACTCTTGGGAGATTTTTGTAAAAACTTATCGATTGATTTTTTTCATCGATTTGGTATCTTTACATTAACTTTTCTCTAGATATTCGTTAACCACTCTTTAGTCTGAGCCTCTCATGTTCATCTTTAAAGCCCCTTGAACTGTTTACGAAAAGCCTTTTTATTGACCTTATTTGGTATCTTATCAGAAATTCAATCTGACTCTGTATTGTTCAATAGATAAAATAACTTTTCATGATAATTTTGGGAGTGTAGAACAAGTTTTATCAATTCTAAAGGAGGATATGAGACTTTGAAGAAAATGGTTGTATGGTTGTGATTAAGGATACCAGATGATTTTTTTTTCTATTTCAGTCAAAAAGATAATTTAATGCATAAACAATGTTTACTAAACATCTAGGCCTTGGTTTTTCCAATTATAAGCAGAGAACAAGTTTCATTTGCACATGCTTGTGGCCAATAAGTGGGATCTACATTTACTTGACAAGAATAAGGGAAATTACGCGTCGCATACATCGACATAATATTCCATAATTGTCGTGTGTGGTTTTTTCGTTAGCCTTGGTTAATTACTGTCAAAAATTACAGAGTTGTAGAAATATAAATTCATGAATCACATTTATGTTGCATTAAAATAAGAAAGTTAATACGATATAATTAACATGAAAAAGCATTCTTAAGAGTTTTGTTTTATATGAATGTATTTATAAAGAGAAAGAACCAATTGTATGTTTCAAAGAGGAATCTGCAAATACCGGTATTTCTGCCTATCAGGCGTCATCAGGACAGCTATCCCCATCTCCCAACAACTTGGTAGACGTTTGAGTACAGTAGATTAACCACTATAAACCAACTCTTTGAAATTTTCCAATTGGCCCTTACTCATCATTCATCGAAATTTTAGTCGATAATATTTTGGATCTTATTCCTGCACACTTACTAATAATGGTCGGGACACACACTATGGAATCATAGTTTTAGCCCGGGTGTAAGGTGCAAAGTACTTGTGAGTAGTATGGCAAAGCATTCTTAAGAGTTTAACACATCGAGAAAATATTTGATAAACAATAACCATCTCATAACTACCCTGAAAAGAAGTAAATTTAAAGGATCTTTTGCCAATTCTATTCACAACCTTTGACTTGTTTCAATGACTTGAAAGAATTCCTTTCTCACAATGACATATTGAAGACCATTAGAGGGGTAGACATGAAATAGATTCTGATTGGTTACTTTTAAGGTCGATTTTCAAGAGAGAAAAAATGTGGATTCCTCTTCTTGAAAAAATCAGACCAATTCAATCCTTTTTGTAAAAGTTATCAAAGGATAAAAATCAAGGGGTTTTTATGTTTATAGATGTACATTTTATGAGTAGTCTTCTCATATTTCTTAGCTATTTGAACAATAATTTGGATGTTCTAATTCAAGACCTTATAGATTTATGACCTAATAATTCTCAAGTCTTTCGTTTGAGTAATTTCTTCTATCCGTTACTAATTTTACAAATTTGAAAAAATATTACAAAAACTGAAAAACGTTTGAAATTTACGCCGGATTTTGTAGGCTTAAAAGATTCAACTTTTTGTGCATTTTGGATAATAAATCTTATCCGTTATCGACGGAACCTTGAAGAAAACTCCCATTTTTACAATTATTATTCTGTCGATTGGGAGTCCCTCATCTCCAACGATGTGGAAAGAAACTTCCCTATTGTGCAGCCTATTTTTCCCGAGATTAAATATAGAAATTTATTCTATCAAAATCTATTTCAATCATATTCTGACGAAAAAATGGTTTCAAGGCACAGAAATCTTGTTTAGAAATTAAAAGAGGTTTTAAGAATATAAAAAATTGAAAGAAGAAAATATTCATATATGCCTCTATCATTTATTTTGATTAAACTTGCGGCCCAAGACAAAAATCTATATCATTTTAGCTGTTAATATGAAAAATCAAAAGTTTTCTGTTCTCAAGCCATTTCAAAAACATGATTCTCTATCTCCCAAATAGCTCCAAGATAGCTAGATCAATTTTTCCAAAAATTTCCTATAATTGATCTTCTCATCAACAAACACGTTCATTTTCGATTAAATTTAAATAAAAGTGAATTTAATCAATAAATTATGAAACTGCCAAGTCATTCTACGGTGTATTGGTTACCCCCCAGGTGAGGGCTATGAACAAGCTTTCGAAATGCCTTTTGAATAAGAATGATTTTCACCAAAGGTTAATGCATCTTTTGTACTATTTTGTTACCCCTTTGACCTCAATGACATAACATAGCTTCAATGCTTGTGAATATCGATGAATTGAAGAAACGAAAAACGTTTCACTAAGAGAGAAAACGAGTTTCCTAGTCAAAATAATGTTGAACCTCTATAAAAATTTCATCTCTTATAAACATCATCTCAAGTTTTTGGTTCATATACCTTTTCGCCTAAATTAATGGGATTTGAGATTCGAATGGGTTGAAAAAAACTAAATTCCCATCCCACACTGGTTGATTAACCCTCATAGTCCCACAGGAACACTGGTTCCCTCAGAAGTTTGGTGCTTTATAACTTTGCATCAACATTATTAACAAGAAAAAGTCAAGTGCATCACTTCATACATCGGTGTATTCTTAATTTTTTGTGGTCTTTTTAAATTACACTCATGGGTAGGGCTAACCGAAATATGCATTAATTTCTGAAAAATATGCACGGTAATCTTAGAAATATGCAAAAATACACTTTTACCGTGTAAAAATTTCGTGAAATATGCAAATCTGGACAAATTTCTGTCTAGGAGGGTTAAGCCTGTGTTATTCAGAGAAAATACCGGTTTCCTACATATTTTACTGCTTTCTCAAAGGATTCAAAATATTCAAAAGATTTATTCATGGCATCCTAGGACTTGGGCTAGGTTAAAAGATTTATAATTGAAAAAACTATCTAATCTTACTGCTGACCGTTTCTGAGCCCGTTGATAATTTCATCTTGAGTAAACACAGTCACTAGAATTGTGTGCAATCAGAAATGGAATCATAGCTATTTTCGTCATTTCTTTATTACGAAACTATTTTATCATTGATTTCAGTCAAACAGACTATTTTCGTCTTTCTCTCATCGATCCAATACAAGCACGCACAAATTCTCTCTCTCTCAAAAATTACATCCTCCGCGCAACTTTTGCAATTGGGGTAGAGAGTGATTGTGAACAGAATTTGAAAAAAAACTAATCATGAGAAAGCAAATTAATCAACGATAAAATCTAATTATTGAATGTCTACAAACTGGTTTCTGGTGACAGTAAAAAGCAGAAAAATTAAAAAATTAGTTTTTTTCATTCTCTTCAAATTCGATAGCCTATTTAAAGACACGAAACTTGGAATGATTAAAACAAAAAGTAGGTTTTAGATATCTCTCTGGGTTTGTGAATAAGAAAAGGGGACGAAATGAATGCTTCCTACTAACCAATGTGAGTGGGCAAACAACTTTCTAAGCAGGGTGTATCTAATAATCATCGTTTTCTATTCTTCATATAGTAGAACCGCTTTCAGGAAAATCAGAGTGCATACATTTTACATATTTCTACTTAACAGAAGAAGATGAAGAAGAAAAAATCAATTTGTTTGTAGTTTTATTCTTCTTCTCTGTTTTGAACTATGTGCATTCTTACTGCATTCAAAGTCACTATCATCTTTTATCTACACACACTTGTTTGTCGACTTGACTCTTACTTTATATCGTTAGTCACCAGCGGAAATATGCAGGTTGTACCTCTTATTCTAGAATATGCGCCTGAAAATGCCCATTCAAAGTCTAATTAGTTCATTGAAGAACTTGTACAAATTGAATTAATGAAGAATTTGTTCCTTCCCTCAGAGAATATTAAACGGAAAACCATTTTGAAAGTTTTAGCTTAATCGCTATTTCACTGGGTATTCGAGGGAATTTATCGGGAAAGAAAAAATACTTCTAGAGTAGAAATATGCATTACATTTTCTACGCAATTTCGTAGCGAAATTGGAAAATATTATCTAATTATTTCCCGAATAAGCCTAAATTGCATTTTTTTTGACCCAAAATAGAATTTTCTCCATAATACAGTTCTGAATATCTTGAAATTGGTCAAAATCAGATGGCGCAATGTCTGGAGAATAAGGAGAATGATCCATTTCCTCCTAAGAAAATTCAGAAATTTTTATCTTGTCTTTAAAGAGATATCTTGATTAAAAATGACAGTTTTCCTGCTGGCTAACGCCGGCTGGGGTTCGCGAAAATGTTCATCAATTTTATCCAGTTTATTAAAATAAACATCCGACTTTATTGTGATCCCATTTCCGTGGAGCCTTTGCAATCCCACCAGACACACAGTAGAACCTTCTTCTAATCTGGAGACCCTTTAGGAGACTGCAATGGGTCTAAATCCTTCTTTGTAAAGGATCTTTTTCTGGCAAAATTCTTTAAAAATATTCATTTTTCATCTTGCAAAGTTTGAGTCGTAAGTTCGTCTTATTTCAGTGATTATCTAAGGAAATTTTTTTTTCAAAGTAAGACTGATCGCTTGGGAACACGAGATTGAACAATAAAGACTTTAGTAGCACATTAAAAGATACGTTCTTTCATAATTTCCCTACAAATTCTTTTCTGCTAATTCTTCATTTTGTTTATAAAAAAATTTCTCATCAATCATGAAATTTTCCATAATTTTTATCATTTTCTGTCTATAGTCAAAGTGCGAAGTCGTGTTAATGTTTTCATATATAACCAGGTTCAGCTGGGAATATCTTTATGTGCGTGCGTAGGTATCGCCATTTATTTGTAGCCTGTCCATGTATGTGATGACATGTGTGGGGGAATGTGAGAAAACGAAGAGCTACCCAAGATATGCATTCTTTTCTGAAAAATATGCATAGTTATCTTGAAAATATGCAAATATGGAAACATTTCTGCATAATTTAAAGAATAATATGCATTTGGTAGCCCTGACTTAGTTGTTTAAACTCTATTGAAAAAATATAAACGCCGAGATTGAATGCCAAACCGTTTGAATTATAGCAGAATTTAACTTTTATTTAGAATTTTAGAGAAAAAAATTGTTTAAAAACAAGGCATTTTTGGACATTTAAAGTTTGAGCAGTAAATTAAATTCGATTTTTGAATAAAGTCACAATCAAATACAGAGATACGTTTAACAATACATTTCTACATACTTATTTCCTTAAACAAACATATTCACCCGCATTCACCCACACATACCTTTACAAGTAACACACAGAGAGTGATACCTACTAACGCACATAAAAATCTTCCCAGCTGAACCAGTTTGCATAGTAAGACATGAACTACTTCCTATCTGAGCTACAACATTTACAATGTTTTCCTCTAAACTTAATTCATAGCAAATTGTGAACTTTTGAGAAAAGGATTTTCGAAGAGCAAATTTCTATTTTAATTAAAACGTTTTTTTCAATTTCAATCAGAATTCAAGAATTTTGGTATTTTTATCTATTTCAGTATTACTTTTTATAATTATTCATCACTTGATCAACCAAAAATGGGCAATATTTTTACCGTCTTTGGACGTCATTTATTTGAAATTATTTTAATTAGTTATCCAAATACGTACACATGAATTGAATTTTCTTTAAGACTGAATAAGCTCAGCGACAATCCTACAATTCAAATTTTATAAGAAATTTCAGCATTCGAGTGATTTTCATGTGAAAAAATCTAATCTTATCTTGAACAAAAAGGTGAAAAAGGGCAATTCCTTCGAAAAATATGAAAAAAGTCTCAAGTATCTCGGTACCTTAACCCCCTTGAAGATTATTTACAAATATTTGAATAATTCTAAGAAACCAGACAGAAAAGGCAATAAAAATGCATTTGGTTGCTCTATTTATCACGAGTTTGAAGCAAAGAATTTTACATGACAAAAATGATAAGCAGTTTGAGGTTTCTTTTAATAGAAAAATGTTGTCCTCATTCCTATTCGTGAGTTTTGCTTTGAAGCATCGGTAGGGAAACTAGAGGAATCAATTTTCAAAATAATTATTTTTCTATGAAAATAGAGAGGCTGATAATTTTATAAACCACTTAAATAGCGAAAATAAAGAATACCAGTCCAGAAGTTTTCTCAGTGATTACTTTGCCTAAATTAAAATCCTCTTTTTCTCTCTTCAGCTGCCCCATTAACACTCAGTCAGGCCTGTCGAAGTGTCATCCGTCGACAACTTCTCTCTGCGCTGATTCACCACAAGAACGCCATCAACATCATCCAGAACCAACATCTCAACGGTATAATCCATCAGAATGTTGAAAATCCCCCGAATAGTTGCACTGGCAAGGGCCTAGCAGCCAATCAGTCTGTCCCACTTATCAACCATGTCGCAATTACCAATGCCCTAACAAATAACAATCCCATCCTTGTCAAGACCAATCAATCTCATCAGCAGAATGGAATTAAAAAGGTCCTCCCCAACACTGAAATAAAGGGGAAGCCTTCGTCATTAGATCTATTAAAGTCCCGGCAGATATCACTTTCAATGCATTCTTTTGATAAATTCATCAAAGCTAGCAATATTTCACTCAGTAAACTCGTCAGCTGTCTTTCTCTGCCCTATTCCCTTATTGATTTTCTCTTATATAGGTGAGTGACTTTAATTGCCCACTAAAATTTATTTTGAAATTACTCAAAAGCTCATTTGATAACGGTCTGCCTGAGTTAATCCAGTAGAGCAGATCCGCACAATTTTGAAGAAAAATTAAACGAATTTTGACGGTTTTTAACTCATTTATACAAAGATGAAATAGAAAAAAATGAATGAAGGTTAAGAGGTTTAGAACATGTTTTTCAACAATAATGGTAACTATTCATTTGGGAATTAGAGTTTTTGTGTAGGATTAATCCTCGTCAAGTATCAAATGGGTAAAAATTTAGACTTGTGCAGTACATTATCAGATGAGCTCTTTCACAATTTCACTGTGATATGGTATAGTAATATGTGATGTACGATTATTTTGCTCATAACAACACTATTAAAAAATTATAGAAATATTCAAATTTCCAATATTCGTAGATTTTCATTTGAAAATACGCGAAATTTAAACAAAATTTGTCAAAACCGACAAAATTGAGTTAATAGTTAATTTCAATTTAAAAATCGATCGAAATAACGATCAATTTCATAGTTTTTATAGTTTAAAAAATACGAATACCAAATGATAAGATATAGATTATTCTATCCTAAAGTTTTAACCATTTGGCGGAATTCCCAATATATAAAACACCGGCATTTATAGGTTGATAAAAATTCGCTAGAAATAATAGTAAAAATTCTTCAATAAACAATCTTTTCAAAATTAATTTCCTTTCTAAACAATATTCTTAGTTTTGAAAAATTTGAAAAAACCAATTAAGTAACGAGTTGGCAGATTTTTATGAACAAATACAAATATTATTCTCTTATTCCTGGTACCAAAATTCTGAGCTTTATCTGGAACTTTTCACATTTTGTCCTATGGCTAGTGCTATCTGATGTCATTATTAGCTTTATTTGTCCTTTTTTCAACTAAACATTTTATCGAGGATTTTCCATTGTCTTCCATGATCATAATAATTTTTGTTTAATTCAACACAATAATCCTATCAGCTGTAGGGAAAAATATTTCCCGCTCATAATAGGTTTTAATATGAATTCAAAATTTTCACTCGAATAAACAAGAAAAATCAAATTAATATTCTATATTGTCAAAATACAAAATTTGTAAAAATGTTTATCAGATTCCTTAGAATTTTATTTTAAAACAATTTCAAACTAAATGATTTAACTCGTAGCTAAATAAAACTTTTACACCAATTTAAAAAATCAATAAACTTTAAGGTGCTGGAAATATTTTCATAATGAATACTCAGACTAACAAGTATGAAAAATTAAGTTTACAGCGATTCTCTATGATTTTCAACCCATATCGAAGTGGATTGTTTTTTATAAGGTTACTTATAAAATCGATTTCTAAACAGAACTATGAATGGCTGAAAGAAAAAATATTGAAAAGTTACACTCACTTCACTAATTCATCTCTTCTTAATTCCTAGGCCACAATTCATTAACTACGCCGAAGTGAGCCAACAGACTAGTCCTATGCAAATTAATCTAAATAACAACAATAATAACTGCACCTCATCTTTCCTACAAACCCAATATCACTCTCAACTGCAACTTCCCTTCCAACATATCTTCAACAATGTTCATCAAAGTTCTCTCCTTAACCCCCAACAGGCTCATATTCAACCGGCACAGTCAGCTAATGCCAACCCTCCAACGCCACACACTCAAATGACCCCACCCTCTACTACCCCTGTTGTCGCAATATCCAGCAATCCTACTGCCACTTCGTCAACGAATCCTCCAGTTGCCAATTCACAAGCCTCTATCGTGAATAGTCCAATTAATTGGTCCTCCTCCTCCTGGAATAACGTCCTTGGCACTGCTTCTACAATCACCGGAAGTAACTCTAACGAAATCCGCTGGTCCAACCTCATGGTGGACCCACACTCCTTCGTCAAGAGGATCGTGAACCAGACGACTGCTTCTACTACAGCCAATTCGGCCATTAATCGGCCCGCGTACTCCAACAGCAGCCCAGTGTTCATTAGTGAAGGTGATAACAACACACAAAGTACGCCCAACCCAGATGAGGCAGATGGAAATATCAATAATATTGTTAGATCAAACACTGTTTGTCATAATGATAACCAAATGTGAGTCATCCTCTCATAGCAGCCCAGGCTACTCCCCCTCGTAAACATGTTTCTACATGTTCTTTCTTTCTCTTAGTTCACGCATACCATAACTACTAGTAGTGTATCTTCTTCTATATGTTGTACTAAAATTAAGCTACTATGATGATTAATATCGCTACCCTACTATGATCATTTTGGTAGAAAATAAAAAAAATTACAAGTTTAGATTCCATAAACTATTTGTGTACTTTAGTGCCTGTCATCAATTATGCCAACAAAGAGAGTAAATTAAGGTTATTCAGTGTGAACTCTCGAAATGTACACAAGTAAGTCCTTAGCTATGAAATCGCGAATAGAATTTGGTTGTGCTATGATGAAGAAAAATACAAACTTTGGGCGCCAGATTTTTTGATTATCTCTTGATCGAGGGCTCTAGAACAAGGTCATATTTTTGGCGCGTAATAGACAGAACTTTCAACAGAAAATTGTTTTTATCACAGAATTAACCCGGATACACCCAGGTATATATAAAAACTGAACATTTTGTAATTTTACTTCAGAATAATGAGCGAGGTAAATTCGAGAACAATATTTGCTTTGAAATATTTTTTTGAAATTTTCATTAGTTTAAAAGTTTAGAAAAAGATTTCAACTTTTAAGATTTTGGAAAATTAATATTTGGATGTTTAAGTTGGCATTTTTGTTGCTAGCAAAACTTTGAACTCTTGTACAATTATAACTAGAGATAATTATGAGAAGATAATTACACCAATCAAAAGCTCATTCCTTTGTGTATAAAATGTGATAAATTTTGAGTTTTATGGTTGCATTTTTCTAGCAGTATTTTCAACCATTTTCTTAACCGGACACCAGT
>KL567261.1:0-14317 GCA_000715275.1 Gyrodactylus salaris
GAGATAAAAATATTATCTCTTCATCGAGTGAATTTTAAGATTCTTCGTAAAAGAAATCGACCATAAAATATTTCATTCTTGAAGATTTATCTTGAATTTGTGTCATTTCAATTTTGAATAAATAATTTTATTCTGAATTCGAGTTTATTCATAATTCTGAATTTCTCGCATAATAACTGATTCTCTCATACAAAGAAATGCTGGTTTTTATTTAAAGAATTTAAGGAAAATGCTGATAAAATTAATATAGATTAAAACAATAATAAATACATGGTAAGAAACTATCGTTTGAGTAGTTTTGTAAATGAAATGGATAAATTAACTAGTAAAAGTGACATTCCACATTGATATTGAATTATCGAAAGATGACGCAAAGAAATTCGCCTTCCCCTCACTGGCCCAACTTGCACTTGTGATAATCCTCGAGTGGTTCTGGCAGGAACAAAAGAGTAATAATAAAAATATTGCTAGCATATGCAATACCAAGGAATAGTTTCTTACAATTATTACACAATAAAATGAGGAATATTTTTCATTGTTTTCTAACTTGATACGACAAAGTCCTGAAATTTAACGTAAATCAA
Organism: Gyrodactylus salaris; assembly: GCA_000715275.1. Lineage (NCBI taxonomy): Eukaryota > Metazoa > Platyhelminthes > Monogenea > Gyrodactylidea > Gyrodactylidae > Gyrodactylus > Gyrodactylus salaris. The sequence goes on from KL567261.1 coordinate 585, forward strand.
ATGCTGGCTTTAAAAATATCTCCCTATCAACTTAAACCTCCCTTGAATCCGTTTAAACTCAGATATAGTCAGATCCGTAAGAAGGTGAGGAGACGTAGTGTATTGATTGATTTGGAGTGAAATATGAATTTAACAATTGACTACATTTTACGCAACGAGATTAAATCAATAATTACATGTCATTTAATAGAAAACATGCGATTTTGTCCGATAAGACAAACCGCGCATTTTACTCAATTCAACGATTCTAGTTGGATCGAATAAAAATCAGAGTTATTTTCACTTTGTAGAGATTATAAGAGGGGTAGAGATTATTATTAGAATCCATAGGATATACAAGCAAAATATTCACTTATAATAGGTTTTTTAAGATTTTATTACAAATTACAGGTAAATCAATCACTTTTTGCGGTTGAAGCTCGATTTTGTTTTTTTGCAACTAAAAAATAGCTTTACCCGAATGATGTGGCTGTTTTACCTGTATTTTGTAATAAAATCTTAAAAACACATATTGTGATTATTTTTGTTGGTTTATCCTTCCGATGTAAAGTTAACTTGCTCAGCTCTAACTATGGGTTGTAAAAATAATATAGAATCTATATATAAAGTTCTGATTCATCAGTGATGATAACCCTAAAAATTACGGGTTATGTTTCTCCTTGGATACTACGATTAAATGAAAGAAGATAGGGCTCACAAAGTTCTGATTCCTAGTCAATCGGCCAATCCTAGTCCCGAGCATGTCTATGAAACGAATCTCTCGATTATCCAGAGGCAGAGCGATTACGTTCATTTTCGAGTTGAAACTCGAATAATTCAACACGTCATTCTCGGACCCGGAAGTGTTCAGGGGCTTGAACTGCGTCAACTTTGGACTGCCATGGGAGATGTCGAATCGATAGACTTGCGAGGAGAGACGAATTGAGAAGAGGGTGGGATTACTGCGGATGTCCCAGAAGCGACAAAACTTATCCCGTCCCCCACTAACGATGTGGTGGAGGGAGTAGCCGGGGACGAATTGGGCGGAGCTGACGCAGTTCGAGTGCGCCTCTTGGACGTGCATCTCGGCCCTCTGCGAACGGAGGTCCCAGATACGAAAAGTGCCGTCTTTCGAGGATGTCAGAATGACATCTTCCCCGTTAGGGGCACAACGGACATCGGTGAGTTGGTCATCGTGGCCTGAGAGGCTGCTGATCTCTTGGCCTGTAGAGAGATCGTAAATGCGACCGATTCTATCCCAGCCTGCGGTGACGATTTGATCACGACTCGTGATAAAGTCGGCCGCTTCCAAGGGACTAGAGTCCATTTGGACGTTTGCCTTGGGGAGATTGTCGGAGTTCTTCGATCCAGGACAATAGCTAGAGTCATTCAGATTTACTGATTGGTATATCATCCTCGGATGCTTCACATTGAGACTGTTGTTCTGGTTTGGGGAAACTGTGAGATTTGCACTTTTTATTGGAGATTCTTAATAAAAATATATATTTAACTTGCAAGAAAACAATTGAATTGCAGTTTGAAATACATGCAAACTTTCGAAAAATTCTTCTGTTGAATATTTGTAGCCACCCTCAAAACAGAAATGTTACATATTCATTGCCCAAGATTTTAGTGTTTTCATTCTCAATTCTTCGTTTATTTTTTTGCTAATGTGAATTTTGTTTTCCTTCAAATGAGAGCACTGCTTGTTGATAAAAAGTGTTACCAGATCATGTAGTTTCATGACAGAAAATAAGGCTATTTTGCGACTCGATCTATTCCATCGAAAATTTGTTTACTTATGAGTAGTGTTGATACAGTCGCAGAAGCAGATCAAAACACTAAATTTTTCAAAAATTTGACTAGCGCAATCACTCTCATTTACTAATCTTAGTGACGTGGTTGGCATCTCACCAATGCCATCCCCCGAGAAGAGTAAACTCAGTTAACTGAATAATTTCTAGGAAAAGAAATCGTGAAATTAGAAAGGTTCAAAATTAACTGAGATATCAAAATTCTTACCGACGTGATGTTCAAGTTCCTCGAAGCTGTCCAAGTTTACGCCTAGAAAATGTATTCATTAAAGTAAATATTTTCTATATAAAATTTTAAAACTTAGGACCAGAATTTTTATTGTGAAATTAATTCAACCAATGAGTTTGTTTGCACAAGTCTCATTGGATGAGATTAACCAATATATCTGAATAGATTTATTTTTACCCCATACGCACTTGAAAAGGTGGAAAACTAGTCAAAACTTTGACAAAAAGACAAAATTACAATTTGTATGAATGAACTGGTGCTGGCAGCTGCCGGAAACATCAGAATTAATAGCCAACGAAGCAGACTCCATGGCGGAGATGTAGCCCTGATGGTTACTCGACATGGCAGCATTTTGTGCCATTTGCAGACTCTGCGTTGGGAGACGAATCAGGTGGGCGGTTCCATCACCGCTCGAAGTCAGCATGAGATGGTCAGCCTCGCGAAACCGAACGCTGTTAACACTTCCCGTATGCCCAGTGTACGTGAGTAAGCACTTTGTGGGGATGTTATTCGACCACAACTTCACTGTACTATCTGCTGAGCATGAGGCGATGAAGTTCTTGAAAGCCTTCGCCTCCCAGATGCCATCGCGATGTGGGGTCCATTTGGACACTAATTGATTAATACAACGACTATTATTTTGGCCAGCACCAATTGAGTTTATATTCAACGGATGTAGGGTTTTATTCAACAGAGAGGTTGGATTGTTGTTCGTATCTGAGCTGGATTGATCAATTGATGAAAGAGTGGTTTGTCTGAGGCTGGATACTAGCTTTGATGTCGATTGTTTGTACTGTTGTTTAATTCGTTGGGATAACTGACTAGCGCTTCTCTTCACAATGTTGTTAACATCAAAATGATCTGGGTCCTCTAGCTTTTCGAGGCGCTCTTGATAGGAGAGGTTTTCTGTGTAGACTTTTTGATATTCCCGTTCAAATTCATGTTCTATCCGGGAGAAAAGTTTATGGAGACGTGAGCGGAATTCTCTGGGGAGAATTGACTGATTCTGTTTGCAATAGTCCGCTACTAGATCATCGACAATTTCGTTTATTGTTTCACTGTGCTCTGTCGTTGAATCAGCCATATCAAGTGAATTCCATTAGATATTTCTGAAGAAAAATAAAATTTTAAATATAGAAAAAATTGCTCAAATTTTGAATAAAAAGGAATGTAAAATTTATTTATTTCAGCGAAATCTGTTGATCAATGAATTCTGAGATAGAAGACTGGAAAATGTCGCTGTTTATGTAGGTATCTTGGGCAATACATGGATTTTTGAGGACAAACTGGACGTAGATTCGATGAAAGAACTTCATTTCCTCTTCCAGTGATACTTTTGATGATTCAGTAAATAAGATAAACTTTAATCGAGTCAGCGTCTCATAATAGTGAACCTTGTAAGAGACTGTGTTGAAAGTAAAGTAGGAAAGATCTGATCTTCCGGGGCATATTTTATCACACATTGACTTGAGGCCACTCATTAGACCTCTCACAAGCTTTAAATGATCATCGGAAGCTGTATATGTTCCACCAAAGTCGCAGAAGTAGATATTATTGCCATTTCTGTTAAAAATGTAAAAAGTTAAACATTTCATTTGTAAGTTGACCGCAGAGAAACAATTGTTTTAAATGACGAAAAATCGCTTTTAATTGAGAAATAATTTGAATTTAATGGTAAATATGGATAGTGCTCAAATGCTGCTCGATCTGACCTCGAGGGATGTCCGAAGAATATATATGAATGTCTTGAAAACGTTTGCTTCAGTTGGATTAGTATACACAGTCTATTGGGGAGCATTTGTGGTAATTCAGGTTGGATCGTGGGCGTGTAGGATATTCGCAGCGTTAAATGGCTATTTTAGGCCAGCTAAATTCAAAGATGCAAAATATATCAGTAACTCAATGTTATTAATTTTTTTCCTCTTAGTTTTAGTTGGAGATTTAAATGGAATTTCAAAACAATTCATGGCTGCATACTCAGACATTGGATACAAATGTGTCCATTTAGATAATGATTTGAATAATTCAAGCAGTAACGCCAACATTGAAAGGATTGGAATCAAAGATATTCAGGAATTGCAAAGTTTTCTATCGAAAAACTGCGTTCATCATCTAAGTTGGTATTTTTCAAACATTAAGACGTGAATTTAATTCAATATCAATAATAGGGCATCGAAAATAATATTTGTCAATTTATATTCAGGATCCTAAAGAAATATTCTATAAAAATCTAGGAAGTATTACCTCAATGATACTCAACTGGTATTTTATTCTAAAAAAACTAATCAGACTTTTGACGCCCTAATCATTACGAATTGTTAAGGCTTCATTTCTTAAAAGCCTCAATTTTTCATAAAATAACATGTGACAGTATGACGTTTTTAGCCCCATATCACAAACTTTGCTCTACTTAAGCTAACAAATGCGCGTCAAAATTTCCACTTCTAATGGCCACTGTTGATTATATTTATCTAATAAAGCTTTCATTTTTTAGTAACAAACATCTACAAATATTCTATCGAAGACGAAGAGTACCCGCATCTCTGGCAGTCGATAAAAGCCTGCGTTAGCTACTTTATCGAGAGGAATGAAGGCTCAATATTGAACATTTGGCATGAAGTCTCACCGCACTCTGATTCGATTATGAATATTTCACAAGCCAACTTTATAGAAGCCTTCAATGAGGCCCTCTTCTGTCAAATGGAGACGACTAAAATCAACATTATGGGCCTCTGTATGCCGTCAGTCTCCGATAAGAAGAATAAGCCGTTGAATTCCCTTTTATCACAAATGAAGTATCTACGTGTACCGGTTAATATTGACTCCATCATATTGCGACAGACTGTATTCCTGACGATTCACTCGATGGGCTGGGACGTGTACACTTACGGGCATCCACTTTTATCTCTCAGGGTAACTTTCAATGTTTTTGGTCCTAATTTCCAATTGAACCCATTCAGAAAGTACCATTTTGAAAAAATTATACTTCACTTTTAGAGTGGAACATAACTCTAATTTGTGGAGTGTATTCGAATTTCTATGTTCTGTGTACATGAGCTACTAGTTTTTATTCCAAAAATCTCTTCTTTAAAAATGCCATTCAATACGCATTTGAATTTGACAGGTTAGGTTTTTACTTGGTTACTGCTTACAGGACCATGAGTCATGGTCCATGACTAAATACAATACTTATCCCTATCATTTCAGCCTAAACAGAATAATTTTAGTAAATATTTCTTGATTGAAAGTAATCGTTCTAAAATTTGATATAATGTTAATATATAGTCTGGCTAGCCAATCAAGTTACTGGCCAATGCGAATTGAATACATCAGCTTTCTCTGCACTTTTATTGGTTAATACTTTGATTGGCTAGCCAGACTATATTTCAACATTGACTCGACATTTTGGTCACGGAAGAGGTATGTTTAGGTGTATTTGAATTCATTGAATAACTTTGATTAGAATACACATTTATATTCAGACAGAGAATAAAAAATAGTGACTTAAATCATGCTCCTTCGCACAGTATCTGAGGAAAAACCTAATCCGCGCAATTCAAATCTTATTTTCAACGACGATTTCTCTCGTGATGATAACTACTCACTCTTATTCGCAGAATATGAGTCTAGAGATGTTAATATGCATTGTACAAGTTTTCTATTCTTTGATAAAATCCAAGATGGCGGATATGTTTGTTTGAATCGAAATGAAGGTTGATAGACTAATCTTCATTTTAAAATGTAGAATATATCATTCAATGATATCTTAAAATGAAAAGTATAAATCCAGAAGAAAATGTTCAATATGATAGAAATTATTACCGAGTAAGACAACCATGTCTGCCATCTTGAATTTAATAATACTTTCTTGATGAAGTACATGAAAATTTGAGAAAAAAATATTTTTAATCCCACTGTACTTGTATTTTTTTAATATAGGTTCAGAAAAAGTCAAGACTCATCTGAGCTAGGAAAATAGGCTTGATGTGTTTTTAAATTGCCCTAATAGTGATTTGTAAAAGTTATATATTTTTTCTTTCAGAGCCTCTTCCCATATTGCATTCGTAGACAAATACCGGACTTTTTCTAGATTATTGTGTATTTGAAATAAATGATTAAAAACTTAGCAATATCATTGTCCATGTGATATGCACGTATATCTTATTGGACTGCAATGGCCATGGCAGCAGTCCATCGACTGGACACATCCAGAGTCCGGAGAGACACATCTTGTAAATCTACACTGAAAATGCATCTTTTATTTAATCTCTCAGATAAGTGAAAACGTGGTTTTCCAGAGAAAAAGAATAAAGTCGAAATCTTCCATCCAATACTATTGGCTGATTGTAATTGACCAAAGAAATTATACAATACTATCACGTTTTATAAGTGCTTGTATCTTGATTGAAATAGATTTCGATAAAATACATTTAACCTCGGGAAAATAGGTTGTACAATAAGAAAGTTTCTTTGCACATCATTGAAGATGGAAATGAGGGACTCCCAATCGACGTAATAGTAATACTTGTATCAGTGAGGGTTTTGATTGACCAATGAGAGAATGGAGTAGAAAATATATATTTAGTGCGAGAACAAGGGTGATTTATCGACGGAACCCTGGGATGCGAAAGCTGCTTTTTGACTTTTCAACCTTTTCAAAGACAAATGAAGAAGAGAATGATCCAACCAATCCCGAAACGTCTTGTCGAATCCCTCATTGTTACAATTACTACATTTTCCCGTTGATTGGGAATCCCTCATTTTCATCTTCAATTATGCTCAAAGAAACTTCTCTATTGTACAATGCCTATTTTTCCCGAGGTTAAATACACAGTAGTACTCTAGAGATTTCTTTAGAAAATGACTCCCCCTAAAACAACATTGATAAAATTAAAGGCAATTTTCATGAGACATAAGACACACTAATATATACTTTCATTCAACATTCTTTATAAATTTATTTTTAATTATAAATCTTTTCGACTACAGATCTTATCATAATTTTTTCGGTCTTCCCTTTTTTTAACTATCAATCTGGTTTTTTCTAAAATAAATCTCAAATTTGTAAATATTGAAATGGAAACTTTTCATGTCGGAGAAAGTTTCAGCTCCTTAGATTATAATAATACGTGATAGGAATAGTGCGTGGGACTGCACACATGGTTGCAGCTATCAAGTTTCGCGGAGAGAAACTTGAGAATTACATTCAGATCAGTGGTTTGGCAAAATTTGCGACTTTTACGTGTTTAACATCGTGTTATAATAATTTTATTGAATGAAAGCATATATTAGTGTGTCCTATGTCACATGATAATTAACCTCCACTCCTCTCTCTAATAATAAAAATAAATATATTTCCCATGTCTCATGTTAAACATTACTGGTATATCCTATGTCCTATAAAAATAATAACGAAAGTCCTATGTCTCATGATAATTGCCCTAACATTGATGCATATTCTTTCTTATTAAACTTTACTTTTGAAGCAGCATATTCTGTTGATTAATTCAGTTGAGAATCCAAATAAGCTATTGCGTTCAATTCTCAAAAAACTATATCCAAACTCTTTTCATTTTCTCCTACATAAGCCGAGACTCCTTTTTACACCTCTATTTTATTTGTGTTACTAAATGGGATTGTTATCTTAGAGGCTTACATTTGGTAAACATCCCGAATAACTGATGCCTTGAAGCAGCTTGTGACCTTAACATTGGGGATCAATGTGTTTTCTTAATAATTTATTTATTAAAATGGATTTGAAGCTCCAAATTATGCCTCTTAAGCAAAATAATTTTTACCTCCTCCACAGTTTATTCTACTCTAATCCTTGAATAAGAGGATTCCTAATTCTTCAAATAATGATGAAGAAGTACTGATGGGCATAAAGAGGAGGTCCGAAATTCATTGGGCGATAAAGTAATAACATATTGTAGAGCAATACCCTAGACCTCGCAAAATTTACCAAATGTAAGCCTCTAATATAAAAATCCCATTTAGTGACATAAAGAAAAGTAGGCGTAAAAAGGGGTCACTGTTTATGTAGGAGAAAATAAAAAGAGTAGAATATATTCTTACTATTAAGCTGTAAATAAAATTTGGCAGTGTGAGGATGTGAACATCCAAGATGGCGGATACGAGTGATTTGTGTACCGAAAAAGGTTGATTGAGTTGATTTAATAAAGGAAGTCTTTATACATGATTAAGAACAATAATTACTACCATAGAGAACCTTTTATTCTAGATTTATAGTTTACATTTTCTAAATCATAAGAAAAGAGTTCTCGGATTAGATCCACTCTATTAACCGCCATCTTGGATTTTATCGAAACTTCCTTTTGAAAGAGCTTCACGGGGAAGGAATAGATTTCGATCTGCACCACATGAATCTGCAGATTTCACACTACAACCGAGTTAGTGCGAGTAAACTTTCTAGACCCATTTTGTTGCAAACTCGAGTCTCTAGAGCAAATGTTATAAATGAAAGACTAAATACTACTCCCAAGTAATGTAAACTAATTCCAAAATATTAGATCATTACTGATTTATTTTTGAATATTGTCCAACTGTGGAATAAACACTCATTTATAAAAAACTCACAGAAATCACAGCTTCAAATGTAGAGTAGAATGAAAGTAGAAATAAATTCATGAGTAGAAAGAAACATTTAGAAATTCAATCTCTCTTTTTATAGATCAATGTTTCATTGAAGAGTTTAACAATTGTTACAAGTAAAATGTATGAATAATAGGTCGTCCTTTGCTTCTAATTTTCTTGATCCAGCTCAACGAGGACTTGGAACATGTTTTCAAAGATTTCATCAAAGCTGGCCTTGTAATCTATTAATCGGAGTCCGCCAATAGTCTGAAATTGAATTAGCATTTTTAAAACTTAATTTTTACAAACATTGAATCCTTTTTGGTTTTATAATTATTTTTAAATATGACATAATATTATGAACCTTCGTCTACGGTATAACTAATCATTTTTTAGATTAACAATCACTTGTTTGAAATTCGGGTCAGTCACATAGTGAGTTTTTTTATTTTAATGAGGGATTATCATTGGTTGTTAAAATATAAGTAAACTCGAAATTTCTAATTTCATGATTAGCCAATGTGATGACCTCTACCCCAATTTAGGAGGTAGTATGATTAGGGCTACTTCTTCATCTATCTATTAAATCCCATGAGTAATGCACTTGGAAAATTTCAAATTACCTGAAGACCAAGCTTAGTAGGAATGAGAGTGAATTCGAGTTCCCTCTTCTCGAGGGGCTTTATTTCGCCAATGGTCTTGGTCATTTTTCCGCACCAAAAGAAGCACGCCGTATTGACATTGAGATAACCGGGCGCCTTACTCTGGCTGTCGCTATCGCCAAACTTGGTCAACTCCAGAGAGAAGGGTTCCACTGACATTTCCAAATCCAAGCTTTTCTCTCTGTTATGAAAACAAGAATTCAATTACATCCTGTTGGAATTAAATATTAAATAAATAAATGGATATATGGGAATTCTGCCCATAATTAGGCTTTTTACTAAATTATATATATATTAAACGAATTCAGTTATCGATCGGATGAGTGTGTTGCTAATCGAAGCTACGCTAAAAATCGAAGCCTTATTCTTATATCCATTTTCTCGATTCGGCAAGATATATTTTATCTTATTTTCAATACATTTCTAACCTTAGCTCAGTTCGATCTGATTAGTTCTAACTAGTCATTCATACACAACCACAATGAAGACAATAATATCTTTTGAAAATAGGAGATCATTTTTATACTAGGTTCTCATTGGCTGTTGAGATTTGAAAACCTAGAAATAGTGTCCTTGATCTATTTCTAAATCTTCAAAAAGACAATCATTTGCAAAAAGAGCATCTGCCTACTCTTTTCTAGACATTTTCAGACACTGGGATTAACAATTTTTATGTGTATGTAAATTAACGAATAATAAAACTATATTTTTGGAAAAAACCGTAACTATGGTAAATCAGACCTTTTTCCATAAAAATATTTATTATCAAAATAGTCATTATTTATAGTCATTTGGAGCAAAAATAGACTGAATAGTCAAAGTTAAATAGCCAGAGACAAAATTGGTAGCAATTCTTTTTGACCAGCAGCATAAAGTCATATTTAGTCTTTTGAGGGAGGGTCAATTGGAAAATTTCGAAAATTCCCAAGTTGTTGGGAGATGGGGATAACTGTACTGATAACGCCTGATAGGCAGAAATACCGGTATTTGCAGATTCCTCTTCGAAACATACAATTGGTTCTTACTCTTTATAAATGCATTCATACAAAAAAATAGTAACATATTTAGTCATTTCAGTAGCTCTAAAGTATTTAACGTTATTCATAAATCCTAATTTCAGACCAAAAAGTGACCGAATTTTATCACAAGAGAGATTTATTAAAACGCGTCTAGCTACTATGAGATTAGACTAGGAAACCGGCCTCTTTGTTAATTATATTTAGACAGCTAAAATCCTAACAAAAATATTGAGATATAAAAACTCTTCTTTTCAAGGTATAAATTTGATAAAAATACAGTTAATCAGTTGCAGCTTATCAAGAATAAGCAAATTCCCCGCACCATACATGTCCTAGGAGGACATTGTCCTATGAGGGTGGAACATGAAAATCTTTTTTTGAAAAATTGTCGTTGAATAATTACCAATATGGTAAAATAACATATTTTAAACCTCACCTTCTTTTCACTTAAAACTCATTTTTAGAGACTCTAACTCGAAAACAGTATTTTATACAGATAAATTCGTACAATAACAATTTTATGTTTCAAAATTATAAAAAAATAAAGTTCTTCAACCGGTTTTACGGTCTACCCTATTGTCCTATAAATACGATTTCTCATGTGGCGTGTGTTCGAATTTGCTTGTTGAATAGTTTCAAGCCCTCCTTCCCCATTATAACCCACACGTGAACTCGAAGAGAGTTAGACTCGGCTATGGAACTCAATTCTAAGAAAGGAAGATCCTTTAAAGATTTGCCGATTGAAAAGGCTAAAATATCCTGAGAATTGATCAGAAAATCGTTGGAACCTGAAATTGGATTTTGATTTTAATTCAAAATAAAGTAAGCGTCATTGAAATCTTGATAATTGCCTTGCCATTATTTTTCGACCGATGTATGATGCGAAAAATTTGTATATTCTTGTTGAGCTGAACAGAAGAAATAATAGTTGAGACAGATTTTTAGCAGTTTTTTCTGATTATAGACTCTTTCTTGGGGAAGAAGAAACCAAAATATTGAAGGGTTAATTGTCCTAATAACTCTTAACTTGATGATTTATAGACACTAACGTTTCAGCAACAGTATAATTAAAGTAATAAATTACCATCTTCCAATCAAGTTAGTAAAAATTAACTTGAAAAAATTCAAATTTCCTCCTATTTCAAAATCTAGAATTGCAAAGGCTCTCAACGCGAAAATTTAAATAATTTAGCAAAGGGACAAAAAATTATATATTTTCTCGGGTAATAGATTTACAAAAACAAAGTCTATGATTTATTCATAATTCTCCGATCAATAATATCAATTCAATTTGGAATACCGTTTAACTTAATGATAGGAGGATTGAAATAATCCTTCTTAATGTATTGGATTGTATGCAACATTAGGGATAAGCTGACCGAGTCATCGTTTTCCCCTAATGTTACCGCACTTGAATTTTTTTAAATTTAATTAACTGTCGATTTGATGTAATTATAAGCTTGAAACTTTTGCTGGAAGCAATCGAAGTAAGCAAAGTCGATTACGATCATGGGGAATCATAACCGCCTAGTGGATTCCTACAATTGAGTCAAAATAACTTACCTCAAATTATATATGTGACATTTGATACTGAATGATTGATATAGTTTAACATGAGACGGTGCTTCCAAAACTTCCACAACGAGATCTGATATTGAAATCTATAAAAATTGAGGAAAGTGGTTAGAGAGTTTACACTAGACTAAAATTGTCCTACAGATGAGACCTGCTAGGTCGGAACAAGTCTAGGAATAGCCGTGTATCAATTCACTAAAATTTAAATCTAAGTGCAATCCAAACCCTATTCGCCTCAGTATGACTACTTGTCGTACTATCATACGCTCCCCTTTATTTTCTATCACAAATTTTTGTCAAATTCAAAAAAATATTTTTGTGTGTAATTTTAGTGCTTATGTTTCTAGCCTTGGTAGATATTCATGAAACTACACAATCTGAAAACCTTTTGCAAAGATTTTGTAAGTAAAAATCAATGACATTCAAACTTTAAAGGTCAGTTAAATTCCTTGATATCTAACATATCAATCTTTTGAGAAATTTAATGTTCCATTCAACGAGAGAGAAACTTGTGTCTACTCTTGATAATATTGAAACATTTCTTGTGTATTCATAATATAAAATAGTATAGTTAACCCCATAATCTACTTCTCAGTAGACAGTGAAAAAATATATATTCTAGGTTCTTAATTCAAAATTGAATAAATCTCAGCACTATGTTGTGCCTAGGCTCGCAATGAGACTCGCTAGAATAAAAACATTGGATAGGTAAATTTGTGAAACACGAGAGGATAGCCTAGTTGCTATTGCATCCGACTCCCAATACACTGGCCGAGGGTCCGATCCTCTCCAATGGCATACTGATGTTACCTAACTTCCTCAAATTGAGACTTATTCTAGTTTATTTATAATATTAACATTTTTTTCCAATTTAATTAGTTGGAATGAGATAAGCGTTTACAGAAAAAAAGATTTTCTAGCATTCATATTCATAAATGAAAAAAAGGAAATAAAAAGTCACATGAAAATTATTTTGAAAGTCTCTGATATCCAGGATGAGTAAACGATTGGGCAACTGAAGCTTTCCATGTCAACAATTTTAGATTGATTCAATAGGCAGTAGAAGCTTGATAAAATTGATTTCAAATAGGATTTCTGAGTTAACCATGCATAATTAACCGTTGAAATTTCATGACTATTAAGTGTTATTAATAGGGCAACCCAAAGTACTAAAAAGTAATTTTTTTCTGTGGATTCCTTGTGTTTCAGAACGCCTAAAATGCAAAATAATTCTCTAGGTGTCAAGGGAGCAAAGTCCGAAATGTACTTTCTTATTGGTCGAAAAATTGAGCTATCAATTAGGGTTTAGCATTTCAAATAATTGCGTATAAATTGACTATAGGCAGCACCCATTTTTTATGGTGTACAATGAAATTTTTAGTTCTTAGAATTATCTTTTCATAGGGCCTGTAACTTTGCCTTCGAATTTTTTATTTTAAGAGCTCATATTTCTATCATCATAACAGATTTATTCTTTTAGTTGAAATTCTATGAAATGGGCTTGATTCAACCGCAATCCTCGTCAACTTTGAAATATTTTAGTATAAAAGAAAATTAATTTTTTTATCATACTGAAATGAGTGCTTTCGTAAACTACGCTAAAAAGTTCTTAAACAAAAATTTATCCTTCCGTTGCATCCTATGCTATACATTCGTCAAAGTTGAGTGCACAGGATTATATGCTTTTGAAAAAATACTAGCCCACTTCAACTTCAATTGGAAGAACGTTCTCACAGATGTCATATTTTTTAAGCAACAGGAAATGCTAGAAAATATTGTATTTTTATGTAAATGGCTTTCTCAAATTGTAATTAATATTTAATTATAAGTTTCAATGTATTTTAGTTTTGATTACTTGAAA
>KL567261.1:17346-29931 GCA_000715275.1 Gyrodactylus salaris
GTAGGTAAAATTCCTACTTGAAAAATAAATAAAATGGTTTACACGTCATAACTAGGGCAACCCAAAGTACTAAAAAGTACTTTTTTTCTGTGGATCTTTGTGATTCAAAACGCTTAAAAAATTCTCTAGGTGTCAAGGGGGCAAAGTTCGAAATGTACTTGTAGTACATTTTGTACTAAAAGGTAATATAATTGTATTCTTTATGTAAACGGCTTTCTAAAATTGTAATTAATATTTAATTAAAAGTTTCAATAAATTTGAGGTACCTTTTAAGATAATTTTTTTGAAAATCTGAGGTACTATTTATACTTATAACACTTTTAAAAAATTAACAGGGCGGCCAACACAAAGATATTCTTTCTCATGAAATTTATAAAGAATGTCTCTTTGTATTCGTACTCCCAGTTTTTGTCTATGGTTACGCATTTAGCATAGGAGTTACTAAGAAGACACTTAAAAAGACATAATCAATCCAAAGAAAATTTCTGTATTGGATCTATGGCCCTCTACTCTACAAAGAAGCTCTGACTCAAGCAAATCTTCATCCCTTATGGTGCCACAGAATTGGATACTCAGTCTAAACAAATTCAATTCCCTTCACAAAATGACAAACCCTATCCTCCAGAGATTGTAGATAGAAATTTCAATTATTGACCTAATGAAAATCAAAGTGATCTGTAACTATATATTACCACTTTTTGATCAAGATGACTAGTAGTCATTAACTACATAAATCCTCAAGATTTTGCTATATAATTTTTTTATTCTATTCTTATTAAAATATACAATTTCTATTCAAACCATCCACTAATTTTATCTAAGCAGGGAACTAATTCAAAATTGAAATAAAAAATATAGTTTACCGCCTAATTTACTTCAAATTCAATACGCACTTGTGAAAAAGGTTTTCCCATTTGATAATGCTATCCTCGAATTTCTCTAATTCACTTGTAGCGACAGCAATCCGCGCAGAGATGTCGGTATCGATTTCTGCGAGATTGGCCGAAGCCACTTGTAAGCCATTGATCATCATGATCTGTTCGTCGTAGAGGCCTTCACTGCTGACGTCAATGTCATCGAATAATCTCATGAGTGGAGTGAGCTTTTCTGAGAGCTTACTCCTCAGACGGGAATCAAAATCCTGCTTGAACAAGCCCAGAATATCTTCACAAAGGCCATAATCTAAAAGATTATGTTATCTTGGTCAAACAGAAACTAAAGGGTTCTTCCAGAGAGAGATTTCCGTGTAATAATTTATTTTGGTATATCCTATTTAGGAATTCTATCTCAAAGTTGGTAATTATAATATAATAATCTTATTATGGTTAACGTACCCTTAATCTCAAACTCATCTGGCAAATTGAGTGGAGGATCATCTGAATAGGTTTTGGTAAAGACATAAATAGGATTTGATCTCTCCCTGCCCTCATCATTGGTGAGAATATCCTGAGGTGTTACAAGAAAGCCTCCTGCCTTGAGGAATATCTGCCTAGCTATGGGGATTTGGTGTTGATCCTCGATGAATGCGGAGATGGATGAAAACCTAAATTGTTAACATTTGGCATAAATCGATTCACTTTGAGGAATAATTTTTTTCAGGAATCTCAATCATCTGACCCTTCTCCATGTGGAAGATGTATAAGGTATTATCGGTCATTTTGAGGTCCTTTTGGGCCTCAAGAGGCTATTTATTTTATTTAACCAGCTGATCTACTTTAATTTAGATCAGTATAAAATAAGTAATTTAAACAAAACATACAATATATTCGTTTAACAACGAAAAAGAGATGATGATATCCACAAGATAACAATGTGGAATTTTTCTCATTACAAAAAATTGTTTTGCAAAGACAAAAGCCTAATCTTTCAAATAGTTTAAACTTAATTAATTGATTGTATAGAAAACGTTCTTAATTTCAATCAATTTTGGCGACTAATTTTGGACACTGGTGTCTAAATCAATGAGCATTTTCGCACTTAACTCTTATAAATATCAATTCTAGAATCTGAACCCTTCAAATTCGATTCTCATGGTCAACCAAAGTCTCTTCTTGACCAGTTACATCGCAAGATCAATTCTCCTTCTATGTCTCCTTGTTTTGACTTTGTTGGTGACGGATTTGTCAGCTTGTGCTGGGTGCTGCGGTGGAAGAGCCAGAAATGAGGGAATGGCATCCCTTCTTCCAGCAATTTTCATAATGGGAGATTAGTTCATTCAACTCCACCACAATCCTTCCAAGTCCCACAATGATTTCGTTAATGAATTTTTTATTTAATTTTTATCTTAGTACAAATTTTACTCATGCATCTTTCAATTATTTCACAAGTCAAGAAAGTTATAAAGATGTTGTAGGTGTTATTTATTCATAAAACATTGTTTTATTAAAACAACAACAAATGTAATTCAAAAGTAAACCATGTACGTACTACTCTTGAGTAACATCATTAAATTAGTAATTAAATAACAAAATAATTCATAAAACTCTCGAAAAAAATGTCAAATAATGGAGAAACATTGAAAACGCACATCCATCTAATTATCGCTCATGTCATGGCCACGCTTATTACCCTTGCTCTGGCCTCTGCTCTTGCTGCGTCTACCATGACCCTTCTCTGGGCCCCTTCCCTTGCCTCTGCCTCTGCCTTTACCGCACTTGTCGTCATCTTCGTCGGAGCTGGAACTCGAATCTGAGCTAGAACTCTCTCCGGCTTTCTTTTTCCTTTTTTCTTCTTTTGGCTTCTTATCTTCAGACTTGGTATCATCCTTCTTGGGTTCTTCCTTTTTAGGTTCATCTTTCTTGACTGGTACGTCTTTCTTTGGTTCCTCAACCTTCTTTGGAACCTCAACCTTCTTCGGCTCTTCAACCTTCTTCGGCTCTTCGACCTTCTTTGTATTTTTATCCCCACCAGTCATATCGTCAGCAAATAGATCGAGGCCTTTGGGATCATTCTTCTTCTTCATAGCATCCAATGGAGTTGTCATTTTCAAAACTTTCTCTTACCAAGAGAGTCAGAGTTATTTATTCTCAAGAGTTGCATAATCAGCATTGGATTGGAGAATTCATCAAATTTGATTGGCTAGTTCGCTCAAAAGTTTTTCAATATAGTTGCGTAGGCATCTCTATTGTGTCTAGTATTGACAACAGGTTTTTTTGAAGTATTTTGATCGATTAACGTCATTTTAAACCTGCAAAAGTACACACTTTAATTTCTCAGTAAATTTTTTTTGAGGAAAAATAATTTAGAAATCTTTTCTTTTATGTTTAAAATATTTTTTGAATTTTTCTAGAAAAATTCAATTCTATTTTAATCTGAAATATTTTTTTAAATAATATGCCCCAAATGATATTTTTTAGTGATTTCTCTTTCTGGAGATATGGATCTTGTTTGGCAATCAATTCAAATAAAATATCTTCTAAAATCGATACCAAATGTATGTGATGCAACCTTCTGTGAAAATGAGTTTGCAATAAGTCTAAGTCAAGTCCCAATATGGCGTAAGTTCGATTCTGGCCTCCCCCTTTGAGATGGGTTTACTTGGTTAAAAATTTCAAGTTAGAGTTAGACAGAGTCTAATAGACACGGCTATGAAATTAAATTAACGGTAACATTTATTAAGATTTAATTAAAAAAATAGGTAGAATGAAATAATATTTCATGATCAAAATCATTCATTGAAGAATAGAATATACATTGTATATAATCAATAACTTGCAAAGTATCATCTTACTGAGAGACCCCCGAAAAATAAACATCAAGATTCATGGAAGCAGTAAAACAAAAAGGGTCTGAGTGTGTAATAAAAGTCATTCACTTGTAAGGCTATCGAATGTACTGTAGAGAGAAATATCATTGTTTTCCTTTCAAGATAGGGAAGATTTAATTTTCTAATACCAACAGTAGGGGTTTAATTTATTTATCTTTTAACCAAACTTTGAACGATTGCACCCGGGAAATGATACCTGTGAAAATAAACAAATCGCTGATAATGTCACTTGGATACATCACCACGGGGTTCACAGCCGTTAGAGGAACG
Source organism: Gyrodactylus salaris (assembly GCA_000715275.1). Classification (NCBI taxonomy): domain Eukaryota; kingdom Metazoa; phylum Platyhelminthes; class Monogenea; order Gyrodactylidea; family Gyrodactylidae; genus Gyrodactylus; species Gyrodactylus salaris. The sequence goes on from KL567261.1 coordinate 21,383, forward strand.
TTATTGCTCAGATAATTTCTTAAGTCGATAAAGTTTCAATTACACAGAAGAGCATATTTAGAAGCACATAAAAGAGTCTAGGTGAAATTCTTCAATAAAAATGTTATTTTATACCCGATGAATTCATCAAGAATTTTATCTTTATTTGATGCTAATTAATTAATTTTAAAAATGTAAAATAAGGACCAAGATTCAGAACTAATTAAATATTTTTATTGAAAAATTAGCGAAAAATAACATCATTTTGAGTGCAATAATTTGCGAATTTACTTCCCAATGAAATAACAATTACATTTGCACGCTATCTATGAAATTCAATAAAAAAGAAAACTAATCTGATATCATTCGGCCAGGATCTAACTAACAGCAGTTTAAAATGTAACAAATTAGAAAGGTGCAAATTTATTTAGTTAGAAAAATAATAGGTTGAGAATCTTGTCAATAATCGAGCAATCACCCGGACTTGGCGATTTCGGCCAGCTTCTTCAGCAACTGCAGCAACAGCTCGTCTTCTCCTTCAGAGCACTTGCCCCTCATCTTTTGGTAGGCCTTGAAATTCTTCAACACCACTGGCGGGACCTTCTCCACATTGCACTTGATGAGGTAGGCCAAGATGGCCCTCACGATACTTTTGGTCAACTCAATCTGGCTGTCACTCCAGTGGTAGTTGTGATATAGAAGCACCTTGCTCATCCTCTCCAACAGAACTGGGCTGGACATCATTTCGAGGTCGGCAAAGTCCTCCCAGTGAAACATGTAGTAGGCAATTATTGCACACGAAAACCTACAAGGCTCATCGGCCCCACGAAAGACCAGTGTTGGCTTGACCTTCCCGCAGATGAAGAAGTCGACAACCTTTTTGAAGAACGTTTTGTCCATTGAAAAGGGGACAGTAACGTTCCAGTTCTTGTGAAGCCAAGAAATGCAGATAGTGCAGACGTTGAAATACACTTTCTTCTGCGACAGCTTGAGGAAATGATCAAAGTATTCTTGATCACACATTAATTCGTGGGTTTCCTCGGAGAACTCCAGAGAGTCAGCGATTAGCGTCAAGACAGTGGCGCTTGTTTCGTGCTCCAGATTTCCGTCTGTGATGGCCTTGTACCAGGGAAGGACTGCGCTAATATCCAAGGCCTCGCCAAAGATAAAGTTCTGCTCGGATGGCTTTCTCGTGTGGATGAACAGCACATTTAGGGCACTTTTGGCGTTTGTCATTTCTGGGACGATAATCTTCTCTAGGTACTTGATCAGGTAAAAGTAATGATCTTCAAACATGTTCGTGTCGTAGCGGGACATTTGGTCCTCTATGGCCGGTATGAATCGGTCATTTTTGACAACGTTGATGTTTCTAGCGAGAAACTCGAATATCTCCCGGTTGAAGATGTCTTCACCAGTATCCGGGTCTGTGAGCTCAAGGACAAGATCAGCAATAACAGCTAGGGCCGCTTCAGCTACAGGGAGAGCTTCAGATCCAAGATGCTTTATTATCGACTTGAGGTCACGTTTTCTCTTGGTAACCTTTTTCTGAGCAGTCTTGTTGTCACGAGTTAGACAGTGGATGAGCTCTAGGGTTTTAATTACGCATTCGTTGTCTGTTGACTTTAGAGGTTCAGTAAGATTCTTGAAGAGATTGCTTTTGATGAAGGCAGTGCGAGTGGGTTTGTCTTCACCGACCCTCTTTTTAATCATTTCAAATATTGGGATACATTCAATCGGCGGAGTGTTGGCCAGTTTAGACAGGACATGTTTAACTGCATCGTCAATTGGTTGATCTTTTAGGATACAATCAATGCTGATCTAAGGAGGGAAGAAGATAGATAAGAAACCAAATAGTTTACCAAAGGTCAAGAACTTACATTTTCTTTATCTTCGGAGATTTCCATAGAAGAAGCCATTTCTTAATTGAAAAAGTAACTTGTTTTCAGCCTTTATTCACATCAAGTTTTATGCAATGGGCCAATCAAATAAAACTATTCATCTTATTGGCTGACGACGTATTTCTCCATTTAAGCCAATGAGAGGAGAGCAGTGTAAAATGATGTTTCCTTTATTAGTCATATAGGCCCCTTTCAACAACAATAACCTGTTATTAATTTGATGACGAGAAAAAAATGAATAATTACAATCAGAAATGTAGTAAAATGTCTTAATGAATTTAATTCACATTAAAGATAGATGATAGTGAAAAATGTGATTTTTGATTATGAAATTGCCAGAAAGATTCTAACGATATCTTTCTTCAGCATCTCCTATATAATTCTGGAAAAGTTTTATGAACTCTACAATAGATACACGAAAATCTTTCCCTTCACTGTTGCCTTGATCATTCTCGGATGCATCTGGGGCCTATTCACGAACGAGTTGAATTTCAGCGTCAGTTTATTCTTCAACCTCTTCCTACCGCCAATCGTCCTAGACTCCGCCTACACCCTACACGATAGAGACTTTCTGAGTGTCGCATTTGCAGCGGTGACATATGCCATCTTTGGGACCCTTATGAATTTCGGCTTTATCACAGGCCTTTTCTACTTAGTGATCAAGTACAACTTGGTATTTATAGAGGGAATGGATATTATGTTCTGCCGGCTAGTGGCCAGTGTAATTGTCGCCGTGGACCCTGTCGCGGTCCTAGCCATCTTCAACAACTCAAAGGTCAACAAAATGCTGCATTTTCTCATCTTTGGGGAGTCCCTTTTCAACGATGCAGTGGCCCTGGCGATTTTCGAGATAGTCAGAGATTACAAGAAGAAAAATTACAATATAATCGATTTTCTGACGATCCTTTTAAGTTTTGTCATCATATCATTCGGCGGCCTAGCGATCGGCCTTCTGATAGGCCTTGTGTCGGTTCTATTTTCGAGGCGAGAGTTTGAAATGGACATTTGCATTCAACTACTATGCCCTCTCTCCGCCTATTACCTAGCGATGATGTTCCACTTTTCAGGGATCATGGCCCTAATAGGATGCGGTCTAATGCAGATCTCCTACTCTTTTCGCAACATGAGGTTAAAGTCGGTCTTTGGGATCAGGGAAATGGTCGGTGATTTGGCCAAGTCCTCAGAAAGCATCATCTTCTTGTATTTGGGCCAGCAGCTGCCGAGCTGCTTGATCTCAGTGAAGGACTATGGGATCATTTATTTGGTCTTTTTGGCAATTGTCATTTTGGCCAGAATCCTCAGTGTGCTCATCTTAACGCCAGTTATAAACATGCTTCATTACGATTCGCACAAAATAGATTTCCGTGAATCCGTAATCCTCATCTACGGAGGCCTAAGAGGGGCAATTTCCTATTCCCTTTCTATGACAATTCCGGATGATTATTTCGACGAGAATAGCATTCTTTTGGTGAACATGGTGCGAAATATGACTCTCTTCACCATCCTTATAACAGTCGGAGTGTTTGGCGTCACTCTGAGACCGTTGATGTACATGTTGGGCATTGAGAAGAAGAAGGTCGAGAAGCCGACCATTTTCCGGGAACTCTCTCACGAGGTCAGTCAGAATATCCTCGGTTGTATTGAAGCTGTTTGTGGGATTAACGGCCGGAATCGTCGCATGAAAGCCCTGTTCGAATTCGAAAGGAAGTGGATAGCTCCAAAGCTGTTGCTAGAGAAGAGGAAGAAATTGTGTCGTATAACTGAGCTCTATGAGGCGATAAAATTACGCAAAATCGGCTCTGAGGAGCAGATGACAAAATGCCCCAAAATGAATAACAAGATTTGCGAGGGGAGTATGAATCCGATAAGGGGCAACTTTGGTAGAATGCGACAGAATACAGTGAAGGAAAAGGATTAAATGACAACTACTCACAAGTAGCCACAATATAGATTTTTTAAATTGAATACTCTTTTCTTGTCAATGATAAAATTTATTTCTATAATCTATGTATTTATACACCCGAATGCCTTCTTGGGTATCAACGAGCACAAACGACTCATTGAGCCTCTCCATAGTGCATATCTTGTGATTCTATATATAGAGGAAAACTGAACCAACATCATGTAATGAAAAATGCCCGCCTATTCCCAAGAAGCCCTTGTATCCTCCAATTAGGTAGTCTAGCGAAGAATCTGTGTCGCCAATGTTGAGGCAAAGGTAGACGAGGAAGAAGGTCAATGATGGATTCATTCACTTTCGTTTTTAGCGCATTTCTTTACAAAATGAAAACTCTATGAATGAATTCTCATGGTAGTAAAAGAAGTATGCATTGATTAGCAGTGTTTCTGTCTATCATTGTATGAATAAAAGTTAGAAATTATTCATTTTCTAGAAATAAAAGGAAAATACAGGATTTTTGATAAAATAATTTTTATGAATTTAAAAATTTTGAATTTGAACAGAAAATGCAAAATTATTGCAAATTGTCTTCTAAACAGAACCCAAAATCAAAAGAGTGATAGGATATTTTGAATCAGCAGACTTGGTTATGGCGTAAAAATGAGAAAAAATCCCTACTAAGTGAGGCTACCCAATGGAATAAAATGGACTTGGATTTATTTTGTTTGTTTATCAGTGAAAAAAAATAAAATTTTGAATAATCGCAAGCTTTTCACACCGGAAAATGTAAAAATATCCAACTTTTCAACCCCTCAACTTTCAGTATATAGATATTAATCTGAGGAATTTATTGCCAAAGTTGGATACAGAAATTCATCCTATTCCAGTGCGTATCCAAGGAAAAATACTAATTTTCAAGTTCAAAAATATTTTTTTATAATGAGTAGTATTTTTTATATCTAAAAGATTGAGTAGTATTTGATTTGGTCTGATTAGAATGAAAAACCTAGCAGAAATACCCACATTAATCTAATCAATAGACAATTCTAATCGAATAACACAATTAGAAATGATTATCTTCCAAGCCAAAATTAGTAAAAAAAATTAATTAAATTAACAGATAAAGAATACATTTAGCATATAGAAATAAGCAAAAATCTCATATTTACTCCCCTACTTAAGAGTAGTTGTATAAAAGTAGTCTATATTTTTGTTTAATGATTGATGTACTCCAAGTCAAAAGTCCTCAGGATTCTCCTCGAACATTTGCTTCCTCAAGAGGTGATTCTTGCGCTGTTCCGCGTGGTCCACCTTGCGTCGGGACATGCGGTTCTGGGTTGTGGCACCCGACTGAAAGGTGCCGCCGACGTGGCTTGTCGGGGTGTTCTGGTTGCTAGCGTCAGAGGCCTGAGCGATGTTGGCGTTAATCGGGAGATTGTTGAGGAAGGAGAGGGTCCTAGGTGCAGTTGAGTTGTCTTGATTCTGAGCGGAGTTAAAGGAAATTCGTCAAGTAGGCATTTTATGAATCATCAACAGCGACCAAATAAAATATTTCAAATGTAACAGCCATGAAGAATATTTAGCAGTGTAATGGCTCTAACAACGAGTTTAAACAACTTTGACGGAGGTTTCTCGAATTTCAGACATTTGTTTACAAATTAGAAAATGTATTCATTGATTAATTTCAAAGAATAATTTTCCTCAAACTTTAACAGGCCAAAATTCTGTGTCGTTTCGTCTGTTCTAATGCAATGTTTATTTTTTATTTCAAAAAGAACCCTAGAAAACAAGAGAAAATCTACTTTTTATCATTACAAATGTAATGAAATTACTTCTAAGTAGTACATTCACATTCGTATACTACCAAGAGCTTTTTGTGGTTGTTTTCGTTAATTTAAACAGACGAAACTCACATTTTGAAATTGTGACCTATAGAATATATTCCAAGAAAAGAAAAAAAAATTTGTTGTGTTTCTTAGAACCATCCATAGGATAAAAAAACAAGCAATAAGTTTCCAAGATTTGCGGATAAAAATATATTTAAGCCCTTTTAAAGATCTTCAAGGTCCGGAATAATTTTCTTTGCTCTGGACGAAAATGACTCATGCGTAGGGCTACCAGAAATATGTATAATTTCAGTTCAAAATATGAAAAAATATGTATTTATCTAAAATGAGTAATAATTTAGGTTTTACGTGTTGTAATGTACGTTATGATTCATAACTTGTGATAAACATTCTGATTTAAGAAAATAGGGTGCTTTGAGTTCTCTGTTGGGAATGGCTTATCGCCGCAAAGATAAACACACATTCGCGGAAAATTTCTCCCTACATGAGATATCTTCTTGTGACATATAAGACAGAAAAGATCATCTTTAACCAATTTGAACTCTTTGGGATAATCTTTGACATATCGACTCATTTTTGTAAAGGTGTAAGAAAATAAACCTCCCATGATAAACGCTGTAAATGGCGTTTTCTTATTGGCTGATGACTTGTTGCACCTACACACCTTAAGTCCTACAAATTTTGTTGTGCATGTATGTATGCACAATATGCATTGCACATCCTAGGCCATACATTTTTTCACAGATTATGCCGCATAAAGGATGTGTATTATAAATTATGTGTTATAAACAGTGGTCAATAGACTATCAAATGTGTTATTCATATTTTAAGGATGGTTTTCTATCCAGAAATCGTAAAAACTTAAAAAATAAGATCGTATTAAAAATATGTATTTCCATAGAAAATATGTAGAAATATGCAAATACATATTTTGCTATGAAACTTTTTTCAAAATTTTGACTAGTTTTTCTTCATAATCAAACCACGAGAATTGAAATATCAAAAAATATAAAATATGCATTTGGTAGCCCTAGTAATCACTGATCTGAGCAAGAGTGCAAATGTAACAAAAACTAGGCAAAGTTGGAACTCTGAGAAATGTGATGATCAAGAAATGTTTACTCGTATCTATTTGGAAAATCGAAATTAGTCAATGAAATTAGACTCATTAATACCCGATCATTTAGCTTCAGCCTATCCACTACTATTGAAGGACTACTTTTTGATTTAAATAATCCTAATAAAAGATATTTAAAATATGGGCTACCAGATGCACTTTTTTATTCGCTCAATAGCTTATCAAATTAGTTCTTCTTTCAGAAAACAAATTCCCGTCACTTAAAAATGCCTTAAAGAAAAGATGCAAATGCACTTATTGCATCTTTTGAGGCCGTAGCACTTTTTTAAATTTTTTAATAATTTTAGAAATGTCTATATATTAGGTCATTCGAAAAGTTCGTTCGTATTTTTAATTTTTTATTTATCATGAGATTTCCAACCATTTCCCATGATCGTGGGAAAATGATTTATATCTCATTAGATTTGTTTTTAATTATTGTATAATCTAGTTAACAATCGACATAATTTACTTTCTTCATTACTTCAATAAGCGATGTCAAATCAAGAGTCTTCAAACATCAATTTTCGGGAGATTATGCTTTGTTTATACAAAAAGCAATTTAATGCTACAAAAAGTGCTAATGAAATTTGTCATGATTCTGTGAATTTAAGAACAGTTAAAAAATGGTTTAAAAGATTTAAAATTGGGCAATACTGCCTTGAGGATCAACCCAGATCGGGTAGGCCAAGAATTCCCATTGACGCCGCCCTCAAAATATTCTTGATCAGAATTCTCGAAAAACTGTTAAAGAACTATCTGAGGATCTTGGATGTTTAATTTCTACTGCATTTCTACACATCAAAAGGCTCGGTTATGTCAATAAACTTGATTATTGGGTGCCCCACCATTTGAATTAACAACAAAAACTGAAAAGATACACTTTGTGCATTTCACTGCTCGAAAAACACAAAGAATGCCCGTTTTTGAACAGAATTGTTACATGTGATGAGAAATGGATACTGTTTACAAATATAAACCGCAAAAGATCTTGGCAACTGGATGACAATCCCCCCTTTCCTGCCCAAAACAATCCCCTTATCAAAAGAAGATTTTGCTATGTGTTTGGTGGGATATTAAGGGTTTGATTTATTACGAGCTTCTGAAAACTGGTTCTAGGATAAACTCTGAAGTTTATTGTACTCAGCTTGAAAAAATTTGACCAAAAAATCAAAGATTTGAGACCGTCGCTAGCAAACAGAGGCAAAGTAGTTTTTCACCAGGATAACGCGAGACCGCATGTTTCTTTGATGAGCCATAAAAAGATTTCTGAATTGAAATGGGAGATGATGGACCATCCCCCGTATTCTCCTGACATTGCTCCTTCGGATTACTACTTTTTTCAAGACCTTAGTAACAATTTGGGAGATAAAAATTTAAAGAAAGTGGTGAGGTCAAAATTTGGGTTCAAGAGTATTTTCACTCTAAAACTGAGGAATTTTGGAAAAAAGGGATAGAAAAGTTACCCAGCCGTTGGAAAAGAGTTATAGATTCTGATGGAAATTATTTTTTATTAGAAAAATATATTTATAAACATTCTAATAGAATTTTTAATACTTGTATAAATACGAACGAACTTTTCGAATGACCTAATAAATAATTATTAAAAGTTGGCTTTTATATAAAATGTTGGCATTTATTAAATCAGAATCATGATTATTAAACAGTATAAAATGTTTTTAAACTCGAAAGGCTTGCGATTATTTTTTGAAAGATTTGGCACCAAAAGATAATCTCAATTATATTTACTAGTCTCAGATGGTTTGGGACAACCAATGAAAGGTCTTAATGAGGGATTTTTAAATTAC
>KL567262.1:9253-20996 GCA_000715275.1 Gyrodactylus salaris
GAAATTCTGGCTAATTTTAAACTAGATATCGCGCATCAGTCACATCTTCCTAACTAAAGCCTTTTAAGTTTTTTTACCTACTAACAAGTAGCAGATCAGGTTTTTTATGGAAATAAGACTATTTAGACTAAAGCAAATACAGATAAAGAGAATTTCATCACTGACCAGACATATACGTTTCATCCTTATTTGGATTCTTCAGTATGCCCAAGGCGGGAATCGAACTCGCGACTGGTAGATTGGCAAGCCAATGCACTAGCCACTGATCCAGATTCCCCAATGAATCCATTACACCTTATCTATCACTATGTGGCCCTTCTGCTCCTGGACTATTCACCCAGAAACCGTAGCTCTTATTACAAGGTTTTATCAGTGCCCATCACAACACAGCTTTTAGCGCTTATTCAGATTTTGACCCACCCTGTTTTCGACTAAGTACAATAAAGCCTTTAAGAGTAATAATTTTTCAAGTAGGAAGTTTTCCATACAAACCTAAAGGTTTTTAATTGACAAAGTTTCTTCTAAAGAATAGCATTCTTTCATGTAGTTTCCAAATATTACTCCCATCTCTCACAAAATCTTTAGATAGTTGAGTAAATCCCGGTTTAAGTTTTGGCGCAAGTTCAAGTTAATTTGAATACGATTTTCATACACAAATTATTCTGGCCTGTCTCCAACACCGAGAATAAATATTTAATACACAGTTCCTCGTCTAGATAACGATTGCGCGCGATCTAAAAGAGGTAAACTCAAAAAGCAGTCCCCTAATATTTATAAATTTCCAGATGAATATTACTATGAAAAAGGGAGATGGTATTATGTATTTCTTTCTTTCTTGATTTATTACAAACATTATTATCTCTCTCTCTCTCTCTCTCTCTTATGATCTGTATGCATCTATTATTATAATTGCTCTGGTAACATTTACCAATACAGTATCATGCGTATTATTTATTAAACATTTTTCTCCTTCTCATCAAGTGTATCATCATTGGGAATGAGAGATAACAATTAGGTCTTGAAAGGGAAAAACTAGTCTAATTTTAGCTTGTCCAACTAAAATTTTGTTCAAGTCAAGCTTTATTAATTATTCAAAACAATTGAAATGTCATCGCTACTCTTAAAATAGAATATGAATTATCCCAATGAGTCCATTTTGAATTTCCTTTGTTAATTCAATTCATGGAAGACGATGAGCTATTTGGAGTCTATAGATTCCCTCCTTGTTAATTAAATCTCCTCTAGAATTGGATACATTTCTACTCAGATTTAATTTAAAGAAATACCACCCCTTGCTGGCAACCCCTCGATATCAAAGTAAAGTCTCGTGATAAGGGGTTTAGCAAAACACAAATCGACTAGGAATAATGGTGTTACAGCAACAGAGGAGAGCAATCTCAGTGCACTTAAAGAACCTATTTTTAAACTTGGTAATGTTCAAAGATTAGATTTCAACTCTTTCGTTCAACTTTTCTTCAATTTCTTGTTGAACAATTTGAAAGAACTTGTTTGATTCTAAAATTTGTACAAAAAAACAGTTAACTTCTTAATACAAATTTAAGCCTATTCAATTTGGGAAATATTAATGAATGAAAATATGCTTAATTTTTTAATAATCCTAGTCAGGATTACCTCTTTCAAGTCTCATGACTAGGGCTACCCAAAATAGTTCGTCGAAGAAACTTTAATCAGTCTTTTGACCTCAGAAAAGTCCGGAAAAAGTCCATTCTATAAAATAAGGTTTTCCTCATAAAATTTATGTTAATCAGTCTAAATTAAGATTACTATTTTTTCAAGAGATATTCAAAAACAAGTTTTGATAAAAACACAAAATGAAGGTTAGTAGAGTGGATTTTTCTCTCAATTTATGAGAAAAAGAGCTCATGAGATAGGAACTGAGAAGATGTTAATTTCTAAAAGAGAAAGAATTCCCATAAAATGTAAACTCCATTCAATTTCTAGTTCCCCTGTCTGCCAATCAAGCCGCTCTCAGCTAAAGCCAGCCACTGTGAGTTGAAAATACACGTTGCATCAACTAAATGAAAACAATCCCTCTTGGTTTCTTAGACATGAGGAAACAAAAATAGATTAAATCATTGATTTGTGTAGGAGCCTGAAAGCAATTAATACAAGTAGCAGCTAAAATATGTTGGATATATTCCATCTAGATAACGAATTTGATTAAGCCATGTTGTAACACCGGGAAATAATTACTGGAAAGTAATTAAGCGGTAAAATATATCCGAGATTTAGCTGTCAATCTTTGCCCTTTGATTTACAAACTATGTTTCTATTATTCGCGAATATCAGACATAGAATCAATGAAGAAGATGTAATAGTTTTCTTTTGCTTATAAAATATTCACAGACCTCAACAATGGGATTATTTTTGTTAATAGTATAGGAAGAGAAATTCACCGAATTCTATACAACGGTATAGCTTTGTGAAATAAAACTTATTATTTTTCTTATCGCAACGAATTAAAAATTTATTGCGAACATTACCTAATTTCTCCACTAGTGTGATAATCTGTTTATAGCTAACTTTCACCTGCCAAAACCCTTTGCAAAATTATTTGATCAGTTTTTTATCTATACATTTTATAAGGCTTAGAGATGGACAAAAGAGGCTTTGAAATATACCAAAAGCGTCCTTATTCGTTCTAGATGATTTCTACTCGACCAAACTATTCTTGTTAGTGATAAACTTGATTTAAAATCTCTAAAAGTTAAGTCTTTGCTCTTAGAAGCTTGCTGAGAAGACATTGCATAATTTGCCATTTCAAGAGAATTCTATTGATATAACAAGTCATCTGAGTAAATAGTTCTGTCTGCGATAAGAATAAGACAAGAATTCAGCCTTTCTCTGAAAACAATTCTAACAGCACGTACCAAGAAATCTTGCTTGAAACTCAATACCTGAAAATTTTCCTAAAAATGTCTTCGCTTTTGATCTAAATCTCATTGGCTGAGTAGCAATCAGGTTCCATTGATAGCAAGTGAAAACTGACCATCCCACTTTCCTGAACAAAATGAGGGTCAACATGTATGATAATAAATTACGATTTTGTGATATCGAAAATCTCGAGGAAAAAGAACAATTTCACAAAAGAGAGGGAGGACAGAAAAAATCAGGTTTGAGTCTATCGCCGAAAAAAATTTGTAAAATGATTATTTTATTTTAGTTAAAATATACATGTTTTATATATTATGAGAGGGGGGGGAAATTCGAGTTTATTCTATCATTTTGGTAACTTTTGATTAAAGTTATTTTCTAAGGGTAAAAATATTGAAAACCTATATTATTATGGTACAATATATATTTTTTCTTAAATTATTTTGGTAAATACCCCTAAAATAATTCTTATTAGTGTTTTAATGATACGCAGAAATAATAACAGTAACGAATATGACTCAAATTATTTCTCCCCAGAGTCTTTTCATTATTTTGAGTGGGTATAATAACAGTTGGGGGGAAAGTTATAATTGTTTTAATCACTCTAAAAGTTGATATCAGACCAAGAGTTGATTTGCTCATAGGAACCAAGATCTTTACATGCTTTGCCCTTATACCACGGAGTATAGCTTTGAACACATTTCATAAAATATTTCGACTACTCTCATCAGTCCATCTAATATTTATGATAAAGCTGACATGAATTTCTTCAAAAAAATCTCAGAAGCAATATCCTTTGAAAGATAATTTCATTCATATATTTTGTAGTTTTTCCTTCTCTTGTTTTGTAATCTAATGTTCTTCATTCCTCCAAAATATATGGATGAAATTATCTTTCAAAGGAGATGGCTTCTGTGATGATGTGAGAAAGGAATTGAAAAGTCTAATCCAGAAGAAAGTTTCAACGGAATTCGGTTAAAAAGACAGACTCGATCAATATGAGAGTAATAATGTCGTACGGGGTACTTTGGATCAACATACATGAGCTGGTCATAAGGATCTACGAGCACTTGAGAGGAAATGACTGAGCTAAACCCAACAAAGTGGAGGATAATCTCAAGATGATATACTTGACCGGAGATTAGAATCAAAGTTCTACTTATTGCCTATAATGGCCCAGCTGAATGTTTTTTACAATTACTAAGCCTACTGAGAGTAACCACAGTTTTATAGACTGATGAGATAAGTCGAAACCTTTTATGATTACCATTGTTGACTGTCTAATTCTGCTTAGGTTGAGTTCTGAAAGGTTGTGTGGAGAATAATCCATGGCCCTTTTTGTATCTGACGAGAGAAATCATGCGTCTCCTGTCCTGATTTCAAGTCTGTGACCAACTTTTTCTTCAAATTCCATGCACCAACTTTGAGCTCTTCTGAATCATTCTCAAGTTTTCCTTCCTCATTTCTCAAAAAGAAGATGGCAGACATGGTTCAAATGCACATTTTTCTATCCTCTTCCTTATTCTTAAACCCCTAGGTATGATTAAGAACAACATTTCCTAGTGAATTTATAGCATTCATGTACGATGTTATTGAATGAAATGTAAAGCTCTCTACCTTTATCTGACTTGATCAAGCACAGAATTTTATAAAGTATAGGTTCTTACAACAACAGTGTACTGTTGGAGATAGCAGAAACTCCAAGAGTATGAATAATTTAGTTGAAAAGAGCTCATTCTAGATTTCAAGCACTTGAATATCATTTTCGAAATATTCAATTATTAATCCATATCACACTGTTTTTAATCGATTGCAATTTCTATCCAACATATTTTATTTCAATAAATGGGAAAATTCTCAACAAGTGTACCCTATTTATACTCAATCATAGTAATAAAATAAAAGTAGTTTTATGAGTGCAAAATTATAATTTTTCTCTCAAGTGTGCAGATTTTTCTTCTACACTTCTGATCGATAAGAGTTTCATTATTGCTTTAAATATGGTTTCATTATTGAAATTACATTTGAGAACTTTAGTAAACAACGAAAGTTGTCGTGCTAGTAGAGAAGTACCGTTCTGCAATTGGTTAGAAATTTTCTAATTCTTCTTTTGTCATCGTAATTCAAGTAACGCAATTAATTTCTTGTTACTCCTGATGGTTAGGCTATATTATTATTGATTTCCGCAACATAGTCAACGGATTGTGAATTACCTTGGTTAAGAAAAAGCGCTCCAAAATTGTCATGGCATGTCACGAAAATGTTATTTTAAACTGGTCAAAATTTCGAAAAATGATAATGCCTCTATTTTGTGAATATTGTGCTCCCCACCAATCAACCCTACTGATTCTGACCTTTCTAAACTTGGGACAAGTATCCTCACTATGAAAGTCTATCCCAGGCTCAATTATGAGTATTTATTTCAAATTTTCATTGCTCATGCATGGAGTTGACGGAAATGCTGACTAACAAGAGGAATAATCAGAGCCTTCTTACCTAAAATCTCTGGCGTGCTCACTTTTGGCACCCCTGGTCTATCCACTCAGAGTTGAAAGGTAGAAATAAAGTTTAAATGAATCTCTACTGAAATCCATGCAATTTAAAAACTTAAATTCTGCTTCAATAAAAACTCTCATTTTACATGAATGAAGATTAGTTCCGAGAATATTAATATCACTTTTATTTCTGTGCGTATCCTAGGGAAGAACATTTTGCAGTAAATTAAATTTTTTACAAATCTTCAAAGTAGAATTGATCGTTAGGGGACACGAAATTGACAAAAGATTGTTATAGTACATTATCAGATGAGCTCTCTCCTAATTTCACTACGGAATTGCGTAAACAATTCATTGAAGACTTCTAATGTCACGCTTCTCTCTGATTGGCTACTCAGCACCTTTTATTTCTTTTAGTTTTATAGAAATTGAATTTATTTAAATTGACTAAAAACAAAAACCCTTGACAAAAATGCCACCGAAAAGTCTTGTCGGTAGATTCCATATAAAAAATCCTTGGTTAAGAGGTATTGTAATAATTCTATAACTAGAATAACTACACTAGGAAGTTTAACGAAACCCTGTTGAGACTTGTGAACGAATACACTTTTGAACATTAAGAAAGGTTCAAGAAACATTTAGTAAGTTTGGTGATATTTTGGATCTTGGCTTAAAGTTTACTTCGTAAAAGAGCTTCTACTAAATCTCTGCTATTCAGCTGGGTTTAGTAATAAAAAAGACTTTAGATCTTCATAATAACGTTCAACCAATAAAATACGACCTTTTGAATTTTTGCTACTTTTTTAATATCCATCTGTTCACTAGAATTCAACAAAATACCTTACTTTTAACATCTATATTCTATTATCAATTCTTTAATGTTGAAATTTATTTAGACTTGAATTCTTCCTCTTGAATGTTTCAAGAATAGTTGTTGTGTCATTGAAAACTCATTTTCTAAGATTGGCCCTGGTTATTTTCTATTATCACAAGACCTTTTAGTTAGAGTGTTATAATTTATGTTGTGACTTTTTGCAAATTTATTTTCGATTTTTTACATATCCGAGAAGGTTTTAATAATTTAATTCTCCTGTTTTTCTTTCTGAATCAAGACTCGAGATATTCATTCAATGAATTGAAATACGTTTCAAAGTGTAGAATGAAGATTGCCAAGAATTCATTCATAGTATTTAAAGTTGATCAAAAATAGTTACTACCACCGAACTAAATGTTAACCAAGATTGGTGAGAAATAAAATATGGACCAACCTATTATCAGATGAGATCATCTTTCAATTCTTGAATTAGCTTTCTATTTAAAGCCCAAAGTAAAAGTATTGGAAAGGGATTAGAGAATCTTTGCCACTTGAACAAAACTTTTTAGAAAAACATTAATCATCATTGCCAGCCCCTCCCCCTCTTCTATCTCCCATCTTACATCTAATCGATTTAGGATTATTCAATGTTGAAATTATTTCTCCGTCTCTCCTTAAAATTAAGATACCAAGCACTACTCAAAACTAGACAATCTAGAATCGATTGTGTTGTTAGTAAACATTGATCTCATGAGGCTCTAGATCATGTCTAGTGAAGTAATCTGACAATTGACTGACGTACCCCCTTTTAATCGTTGCTCAGGGTAACTTGTAAACGTAGTTGGGAGAACTTGGAGTAATAACAAGTCTTGAAATTGAAGATGTGACATTAGTTGTATCCCCTTTTAAGACGATGGAAGCCAAGAGTGACAGATTTAGGCAACTGTTAATTAATCTTTAATGATTTTAATTAAAATAGACCCTCTGTGATTATGTAGGATTTCATTGAATAAATGTCAGAGGCAAAAGACTTTTTTAAAGTCAAATATCAAAGAAAACCTGAAATCTTGCAAAAAAAATGAATCCCGACGGAGACTTTTTTTTTCTTTTGAGACAAATTCAGAAAACATTTTTCCAAAAAAATCTCTTTTAAAAGTTACGAAAAAATCATAAATCTCAAATTTCTTCGAAATCCGAGTTACCAGACGAAACTTTTTCAACCTGGCATAAAATTCGATGAGCAATCTACAAAAGGAATAAAAATTGAACAATTTCGAGTGTGAATTAGAAAAGTTATAGCAGTTTCTAGATTTAATAAAATTCAAATTATTTTCACGCGCAAGTTTCAAACAGCTGTATTTTCGAGACGCGAAAGTGATGTCATTCGAAAGCCTAACATTTCCTTAGTTAGTTGCTGGTAGTTCGAATTTATCACTCTTTTTGTCGGTGTTATGAGCCTTCTAGTGAGATGCAACAATAATGTTACTGTGGGCTATCTAGCAGGGTTAAATCTATTTAAAGTCATTCTTGGCTTCCTAGAAGAGACCGTAAGCACAAAAAGGATGCATAAGGTATAATACCAAGGGATATTGTATGTAATTAATTCATACAATTGTTATGTAATTATTATGACCATTGATTCAATTACAAAAGCATTATGTTGGGGATAAAATGGGCTGTGTGAATTGCTCAGAATAAGAAATACAACATTGATAGTTTTTTAATTCAATTATCTCTTTTATATATTCAAATATTCATGAGGCATCATGAATTTTACTCCCCTAAAGATTCTCTGAGTAAATTCGATCAAGTATCCAGCTTGAACTTTTATATTTAACCAGGCTTTTGCTACATTTTCGAAATATTTTTGGTCATTTTGATAAAAATAAATTCGAATGATTTTAGGCTTCAAATAGTTTTCTTTCTCTGAATAAAAATGTTACAAAGTTGACAGTTCTTTATTTAATTTTTATACAATTTACACTACTTGTTAGTAGGGAAATATACAAAAATTCTCATGTCTTTTCATGAAAGTATTACGAGAATGGATTTCTTGTTTGATCTACATAAACATATTTCTCATGACAAAATTCTTGATGAAATTATTTTTCGATTTGGGGGAGGGTGAGTTAGGCAGAGATGAAAAATGATGTGAGACAATATTTAAGATGTGAGAAGAGAAACTTTTTTTCACAAAATGTCCTTCTTCCTTTAATGAGGCTTTAATTCTTACTATTTTTCAACTTTTGAATAGATTCACTAGGAAAACGTGCATGTCGTAAGGCCCACTTGGTCATAACTTTGATAAATACAATGCTAGTCTAAAATTGCAAAATGTCACTAGGAATATGAGAGAGCCAAAATATGTTATTTTAGATTGACCATCTTTTATACAAAAATACAGATTTTTTATTGTGTTTTAAGAGTTCAATATAGAGATTACTCAGTAAATAAATATCTGTTTGGCCGTCCTAATTATCACTTGAGACAGGACCTAAATTTAAAAAGTTTCACACACTCAGGATTACAGTTGTTTTTACCAACTAAAATCTTTGATTTTTCCTCCAAAAAGTGAAATCGAATACTAAGAATATTGGATTTGAAATAAATTCCTAAAAATTCCCAAAAGAATGATCTGCTATGCGTCATGTTAAATTTCTCTACCCCTCTAGATAATTTTCACTGGTCTATGCTTTTTTAATTTAGGTCCTGTGTCGAGTGACGAAACCCCCCTAAAATTGGAATTTGACAGTTAAATCCTTGTCGCGTCTCAAATTTAATAGAAAATGATATTTCTGCGTTTCTTTTCAGGCTGTTTGAAAAGTTGCATTTTTTTGTTATTTGACATGTTAGAGGTAATCATGCCTTTTTTACTGCAGGTTGAAAGAAATCATCCCGACTTTATTACCCTCACTTTGGCACCAAGAATGATTTCTACCCTAAAAAGAGCATTTACACTTTTCGGTCAGTTTGATGAATGATCATTCAGTGAATGGAGATAGTAAATTATGTAATAAAGGGATTAAATCTTGCTCCTCGTCAAATGAACAAATAGGAATCGATTTATTTTGAACTTGTATAATCTCTAATTTTTTTCTCATTTTCTCTTTTAAGGGATCACGAAGAAAGATAGGAGGATCATATAGAACGTTTTCATATAACAGTATCTAACACAACTATGTATCTATGTATGTATGGAAATACATATTGTATTTTAAGATGCATTTAATCAATATATTTCGTCAGTTTTTAAACTTCGCATATTGCAAACCCATTCAAGTCGTAAATATTAATTTTTAACCCTGAGTTTAAATTTATTCATTTTCCTTCAACTCAACAAGGAGGAGGTCAATCTATAAATTGTCATAATTCACTAGAGAAAACATAATTAATGGACACTAAAGATTGGGAGGCACACTCTACGCCGGAAATAGACACAGTGTTCTCCATCTCTGTTGTTATTTAATACTTATCTTATAAATCGCCTATTGTTGTTGGGGGAGTGGTGGGGAAAATATCGAAACTAACCGAAATCATGCAATTTTTCTTCTTTTAGATTGGTTGTTGTGGAACGACTGCCTCTTGGCCACCTCTAAATCATTTTGACCGAGAAATGAGTCATGAAAAACTTATTCATTTTGAGTTACAACTACCTAAATACTACTATTCATTCAAAATTATCGATTTCTTTATGTTTAGACTAATTTGTAAAAATTTGATCAACATGTAGGAATAAGAGTACTCACTGCAATTATAAAAAATGGAATCCAGCACATGCAAAAGCAGCCCATGATAAGTCCAAGAGTTTTAATTGCTTTTGTTTCACTAGAACTCTTGTGATAATTGGTCCTTTTGCTGTGTGTTAGTTTGTTGATGCTAAAGTGAGAACTGTTGAGTGATAGCTTTGGCTGAATTGGAACACTGCTAGGAGAAGGGTCGATGACGCTAGTCTTCTTCTTGCCGTTTCCCACGCAATTCGTGATCGATGAAACGGTAGACTGTCGTCTCCCAAGGAAGAACTGACCACTTTCAGAAGTTACATTCAAATGGTCCCTCTTAACTAAATCGGTTTCCGTGGACACTGAAAGACGCTTATTATTACCCCGTCTGTTCTTATAAGCCTCCGGCGTCAATTGGTCCCCTATGTGATTAGGGTTCTTTTGTTTATACATGTGAGCTGGCTGGTCGTCTGCCCTTGAGGACAGGTTGATTTCAAATGAATTCGACTGATTAATTCGAACAGGGGTCGACGTGAGCCCCTCCGACGGCAGTCCACTTTGAGCGGCGTGCAACGGTGTAACCGGTAGACTGAACTGACTCTGTTCAGACAGCTTGATGAGAATAGAACTGGCCGGTACAATCCTATCTTCCTGCATCATCATTCCCTCGATGCTCTGGTCCACATAAGGTATTGTCAAGGTGTTATCGATGAAATGGAAGGTGTTTATCGCGCCATTCGTTGTAGCATGCCGTTTATTCGGTGTGGTTAGGGGCTTCACTCTAATCTGCCTTGTAATGTAATCTAGAGAGCGTACAACACGCGGCATACGCCTTCGGCCCAAGTCTGAAGGTGGCAATGGAAAGCGAACACCTAATGGAGCTGACGCCGGTATACTCTTGGTTTCGGATCGCGTTGAATTCAACTTGGATAATCGAACTGTGGAAATATCGCCCTTGGCAGCCGAATAGAGCTTGTTTGTGTCATTATCGGTCAGAGTGCTGTGTCGTCGGGCGATTTTATTCAACTCCTGATCCTTCATTGCCATTTTACGAGCCAATTTGAAGATTCTTATGTATAAAATGATCATGACGAAAAGGGGTAAGTAGAACGCTCCAAAGGTCGCATACATTTGGTAATAGATATCCTCACTTAAGGCGCATTGCCCATTATCAATATTCGGCGGGAAGATGAATATCGGTGGTACGCTTATGAGGAATGAGAGAAGCCATACAACAAGAATCATTAACAACATTCTCTTCATTGTTCGATTCTTTGCATATTGCAAGGGCCTTGTGATTGCCCAATATCTATCGATTGAAATTGCACATAAATTCAATATCGATGAGGTACACAGGAGGACGTCGAAAATGTTGTAAATATAGCATAGATGCTTTCCTAGGCCCCACAAGTTAGTAATCTGACGATAAATACTGCATGGGAATACGAGAAGGCTCACGAGAAAGTCACTAACTGCTAAACTGACTATGAGGTAATTACTCGGCGTTTGCAGGGATTTCACCAGCACGATTGAAATGACAACGAGAGAATTTCCAACAGCCGTTAATATAGCGATTGAAGACAATAATAGTCCAACAATGACCTGGTACTCCAACGATGGACTTGGGTCGACAGACATTTTTATTCTACGACAATCCCTCCAGTGTTGATTAACATTTTAAATCCATGAATAATCAGTCTAACGATAATCCATTGTGAATAGTGAAATTTCATAAATTTGCTTTCTTATAACTGGATGCTAGCTAACCCCAATGATTGGTTGTTCATTTTTAATTTGATTTATCTCAAGGACGTGTTGCA
>KL567263.1:0-13524 GCA_000715275.1 Gyrodactylus salaris
AAAAATACTCAGAAAGTTTATTCACTCAGAGAACGTAATAGAAAATAACTTTTCGAACGAAAACACCAATGAAGGTAGTGACCAAAACCTGTATATGAGACTCAACTTCAAATGTGATCGTCAAGATATTAAGAGAAGTCTGAATGGTCTCATTCAACAAAATTATGACGGAATAAGATTAAGAATCAAGACTAGAAGACTTTTCAATCTTATCAACAAATACAAACTAAGCACTGAAGAGAACATCAATCTAGTATACATTTTCACAGGGGAATATGGATCTACCTACATTGGTCATACGACAAGAACGCTGTCAATGAGTATCAAAAAACATGACAGCAGACCTTGATCTTCGATTTTCCAACACAAATCAGAGTGCGGGACATGTAGGTGGGATAAGATCAAAGTTCCGTATCTTGAACAGAAACTCCAGCATTGACCTGCTCAGCCTGAGAATTATGGAAAAGTTCTACATCATGAGGTTAGGACCAACTCTATGTAAACAAGTGAAACTCATGTTAAAACAATTTTCTATATTACTAAGCTTAGACAATTTAAGAATTCATTACAAACTATTATTTAATTTTTAAAATTTTGTAATTCAACTTTTATTCCGATTGAAATACACTTTTTTAAAAATTAACTCTTGTAGTTGCGTTGCCGATAACACATAAAATAGCCTGTTCGTGAAATAAATACAAGCAAAAGATTCTATAGAAGTTCAAAGTCCTGGGAAATTAGATCCCCTTTGTTGTAAGACTCATGGTTTAAACGAACCAAATTTGAGTCATTTTCGAGATTTTGTTTTAAAAGGGCAATCATAAAATTGGTCCACAACCAACAAAGTCAACGAGCCCTACCACCAATCAGGGTGCCAGAGATTAGTAGACTGAGTCTGAAACAGTCTCGTCCCAGACAGAACACGCATTACGACGCTCAGCCGACTTCCCTCTTCAAGCGTCTCTAGAGCCAGATGTTGTAACAGTGAACTTTGATTCCAGATAAGTAGAGCAACCAAATGCCTTTTTTGTATACGAATTTAGAATTAGCTAAGGAACAAAAAAATAACTTGTAGGCCTAAAGGGTAAGAAGATAAGCAAACTTTTTTCCTTTTTTGAAGTGATTACCTTTTTATCTAAGATTATTTGTAGATTAATTTAACACAGAAATCGAAAGAATTTAGATTTTTTCACAAGAAAGTATTGTTACTAGGACAAAAATTCATTATTATCAAGATTCCTAATTGATGAATAAACAGCCAATCATTATCATTCTAAATTAAAGACCTCAAAGGTCAGAAAAATGTTCACTCCTTGTTTAAATTCATAAAGAAACATTATACAAAGAGTAACTTCACGGCAAGTATGCCATAGTCGCCGAATCAGAGTTCCGAGGATCACGTATAAATTACTTTTTAAAAGATCAAAAAAAAATATGAGTGAAAATTTAAAAAAATTGCGAATAAAAATGTAAAATTTTGAAAATTACACACTTTTGTTTACCTTTTTGCAAAAATTGTCACCTTTTTTTGTAAAATGTTGTGCCTTTTTAAGTTGCTCTACAGATAAGGTATTGGCCAATCCAATCATAACTAGACTCTTACCTATGTGTAATTCTAAAAAATACAAAGCTTTGACTTTGGTGACATGAAAAATACACTCTAAGACAATGTGTGGCCATGATCAATGATTATTGATTCATTCTTGAGTCGATGGTCCATAAAATAGTATTTAGATAACGTACCTGCAAGTTTACAAGGATCTTAGAGACGGAATCATTCATAGTCTTTGAGTTCAACTTTGGCGCGAGAGGAATGAGCGCCTTCAGCGTGGCCTCCCTAACCACAGGATTAGCGTCTTGAAAGCCAATTGAGATTGAAGGAAAGATCTGGGATGACACAACTCTCTCGGGAAGGTTATCCACGAAATTTGGCAACTGCTCCAGCAATTTCACTCTTGTAACACGATCTGGAGCGTTGAATAACTTGATGAGACATGGGAGGACGATTGTCTCAAAGTCACTTTGGTCCAAGAGATTCCCAATGGACAACACCGGCACTAGGGCCTCTACTCCAGCGCAGCCTAGTTGTAGGTTTTGCACGAGGTGAGGTAGGATTTTATTCTTGGTTATTTCATCCGGGAAAATGCTCAGCTTCTCGCCGAGGCTGTTGAGAAAGTCAATTCGCTCCTAAAATGAAGAGTTACATCAAGATATACGATGAATTTGATTTTTTCTACAACTTGTTCATTCTTTGGGAAACATAAACATAACTGGAATTGTCTAATCAGAAAGTGCGATCTACTCCACACAAAGATTGCATAGGAGAAGATACTGATTCTACGACACAAAGAATCTTTTGACACTAGAAATTAGCCTCAAAAGTTGTTCTGATAATTTCTTTGGCCACTTATTTTTCAGGTTTGAAAGAAAATTTGATTACCTCAGTTTATTTTGGAAATAATACACTGGTTTAGGGTTCGATTCTCATATTATGAAAGAAAGATTACATTCGATTCTTGAAACCTAATTTTCGTGTGAATAAAAATGTCCCACTAATTATGAATACATTGATGTATGGATCAGTGATCGGAGTTGTAATTCGCTAATACAGCCTTTGAATGAATTTACTTCTTTTTCCTTAATCTGTATTTCCTCCAAGAACAGCAGAGTCTCAATGTAGTCGTTGTTGAAGAAACCGCCGCGTTGATCTTGTAGTGACTTGAGGAACTTGGAGGCACTAACCCGGCCCGGCTTCAGCAACTGCTGATATGGACGTATGAGATTCTTTGGTATCCTCCCGATATCATCGCTAATTTGATTTGGTGAAGTCAACGCTTTAGGATTGAAGCATTCCCATATTAGGCAGGCGAGGCCCCACGAATCCACATTACGCCCGTCCTTCGGATAGTAGACGGTGTTCTTCTCGCAGTCTGCCATTGTGCCTGGGGAGGAGAGGAAGTCGAGCATGCCCACCTTCCATTCGCCAGAGTCGTTGACAAATACAGACCTTGAGTTGATGTAGTTGTGCACTAAGGAGCAGTTCTCATTGAGAAAGACGACTGCTCTTGTAATCTAGAAGAATGAAATTAGCATGGTAGTCAGATTAGGGCGTCATATACGAAGCTTCATGCACTAATCCAGTTTTCTATACTGCAAAATGATTTTATCGAAAGAAAATTGTGACTTTTCTTTTTATTTTATGGATCATTAGACTTCCAAGTAAAGAAAACTTGACAAGTGCATGGAATTTGAAGAAAAGATATTTAAAACCCTACTGTCAGATGCTTATTTTCACAAACATGATTTTTATGAAAAAATGACTTTTGAAATTATAATATGCTTCTTTTTGTCTTTTTCCAATATTTTATTTGTATAATACTTGATGCCCCTACCGCGTTTTTCAGCGATTTTCTTTATTATAAGTGAATTTTGAGTGAATCCTAAAATTAACGATTTTGCGTAAGGTTTTTCATAATTAATGTAGATTTATTAAACTGAGCATTCAGAAGAGTGTAACTCATTTAGGATATATTTACTAAATAGTAATGATTTTATCGAATAACTACCCAAGTGAATCCAAAAGATTTTCTGCCTCAATTTGCCAATTTTTGATTACATTTATGAATCAGCTCAATTTAAATGGTGTTTGCGTCGATATTTCATATTGCCACCATTAAATTAAAACACTTAAAATACCAAGAAGATGAAGAATACTTTGTGGCAAGCTTTTTCTGAGTCTCGAACATGAAAAGAAGTATGGGAGATTCCCGATAAGATTTATTATATTTCTTAGTATGTAATTAAAAATTTAATTTATACTTGAGAAATAAAAGAAAAAAATTGATTCCTTAGACTGAATCAGTCTGACTGATTGTAATAAATACTCAGTGAGTATTACTCACCTGAAATAAACCCCAAGAGATGATAAAGTTAAAGTTTGCTCCATCTGAATTGTGTCGTAAATAAACTGACAAGGGAACATAATGATCAACAACAATAAATACATCCGACATTCTCTTAATTGTGGAATTAATGTCAGTGCCAGCTAACCATCCAATGAGATTTGGATGACGCAAGGACTTCATACTTTTAATAATTTCAATAACCCCTTTTTCTTCATTTTCATATACAATGGGCTTTAAAATACTGACAATTTTTGATGATTTCTTTATTTCGGCATCGTATAATTCCCATTTTGATAGAAACTTTGATTTATAAATGAAAATCGGTTCGTTAATTATAGAGTAAGATGACAGAGTGCAGTCGTATGATTTTGATGAGGGGAGAGAGTCGTTTTGAGCCTTTGATTGGAATAGCCACATAATTGTATTTGTAAATTGAACTAATAATAACAAGGAAAATTTTCCAGTAAATCATGATTCGTTTATCTAAATGTAGTCAGTGGAGATACAAATCGCGCAATTATGTCGCGGATATACCACTGTGGTCAATTTGAATCTTCTTTCAAACCAAGCAGAAATGGTTTAAACGAAATAGAGAATAAAAAAGCTGAATTTCCAGGAAATACAAAGACAACTAGAATAATAACAGATGCAAAGGGTCATTTTTTAGATGAAAAGCATAAGAAAAAGAATTCGTCACTTTATACGGACTTTAAGAATACATGGGAGATGCCTGATAGACTAGCGAGTTACAAGTATGAAAATAAAATGGGAAGATCTGAGGAAGGAATAAAATTTCTAGAAAGCGAATTAGAAAGAATAAGAAAATATGAATGTAAAAAATAGTCTACATTTAAAAAATATCAAATTCATATAAAAAATCTCACTGTTTCAAGATTCCGGACGCTTGATTAATAAGGTTGATTTAGCCAAGTTTTGGAATTATCTTTTCTTTTTCTAATGAGCAAATTTCAAAAGAAGAAATTTGTTATTCTGATTGCAAATAAAAGGTTCTTATCATCATGGATCTTATGATAGTGAGGAAACACGCTATGTTGAGTTTAGCACAGAGTCTTTTGCTGTCCGAGGAGAATTTAAAGAAGTTGAACTGATAAGCAAATGGAAATGGCTCATTATAATTAAGTTTGGAGATTTCTTTGATGAATTTTTTCAATTTTCTAAAGTTTGACGAGCTTTCGTAAACATCTTTATACTTGTAAGCTTCTTTTACGCATTTAATGTAAAGTTGCAAGTTTAGATTTTGTGATTCGTTCATTTTCAACAGCTCGTTTCGAACTTTTTTAACGTCTTTTTTAAATAGATTTGCGCTTGAACTGATTTTGTTGATAAGGGCCTCTTCAAGTGATATATTTAGAAACTTTGCAAGTTCATTGATACTAGTATTCTCGTAGATACTAACAAGTTTATCAAACGAAAGAGTATGGAGAGTATTCATTTCAAATCTAAAATATTTAATTTGAATAAACAAAATAACTTGATAAACTTACTTATTGTTTAGCTAGATTACTTTTTAACCTTGGTCATTAATGCGTTAGAATGAAATTGTTGTTAATTTTAATCCATCTATTCCGATTTAACAGCTTAATAGATGATACAGTTTTTCATTATAGTGAAAAATACAGTGAATTTGAAAATATTCTTATTGAAAACCGCGTCAGCCTCTCAAAAGAGTTGAATATTCAACAAAAACCGTTAAATGTCAAGGATTTGTTCAATGAAAACTATGATAGCTTATCATCCTACTTGAATAAGAAGAAAAACCTCACAACAGTACTTTTTATTATTTTATTTTTCACTAGAAAATTGTAGAAGCTGCTGAAGATGCCCTTGTTAAATATACAAAAAATCATAAATTAAAATATGAAGACATTGAATATGTCTCAGCGACAGATAAGAGCATCATGAATCTACACAATGATCCAAAATTCCCGGTCCTCGTTAGTTTCAATAAATCCTTTGTCCACATTCCAACTGAAGTTTGCGAAAAGAGTTAGTTCTCAAGTTATAGTTTTACAAATTTTCAGGATCTAGAATCTACCGCGTTATTCATTGGAGTAAGGACTTGGAGCCGATATTCAAGAGGTTCTACAACGAGTCTCCAGACGTAAAGATGCTCTATTTCGCTAGTGAAACTGGAGTTATGCGTTTCTATCCAGGATTAAAGTGGCAATTTAGAAATGTAGACTTATTTGATGTCAGGCGTCATCAGTGGTTCCTACAAGGAGCTGCAGCTCCAAAAGCTGTTCTATTCATGATTGATACGTGAGCATTTTTTGCTTGAATCTATTAAATTTTAGCATATGCAATGCATATTATGCATGTGTGCCTCTTCAGACACATAAAGCTGAATATGCTTTTTGGAGGCCTAGAATTTTGAAATTAATTTTACTAGGAGTGGCAGTATGCACGGAAGGGCCATTAATATAGTGAAAATGGCTGTTGAACAATTGCTCAATGTACTGAGTCATAAAGACTTTGTAGCTGTTGGACAGTTCCCTGGCAAGAGCACTGACCAGGACAGTAAAGACTCAAAAATCTATCCCCATCTACTCGGTGATAATTCCACGCATAAGAATTGCGAGCAAACATTTGTTCATGCAACAAGAAAAGTGAAGAACGTAAGTCTACCTTCATAGCCCTTTAATGCGAGGTTTATCTCAGGGAAAATTATAAAAATTTGTTGATAGTTTCAATAAAAGAATTGAATAATATTACTAAATTTGAATGATCGATTGTCATGGCATTCCTGGAGGGGAATTTAAATGAGATTTTCTGCATCAATGATTTATTTTCTTGATCAGTTTTTGAGTTTCAGATCTAAAAGGGTATCTATTCGTAGCCCAAACTGCCGATCAGAAAATTCGTAGAAAGCACGTGTATTAAATTGAAGTTAGGAACTTGAACTTGGATCATGATCTAATAATTGAAATTATCGTTATTAAGAATAAAATCACTTGGGCACCAAAAAGCATTTTGTACTGGTTATCTTGGTTTTGGAGATAGAAAAGCATAAAGTATATGATTTATATTCTAAATTTTAGAATACTGAGTTAAAGGAAGCATTCCAGGGGGTTTAAGGTACTAATAAGGATAATTGAAAATTTTGAAATGGCTCATAAATAGAAAATTATGGATTATTTATAGAAATAATAGGATTTTCGCCTAATTTTACTCAAAATTAAATGAGGTTTAAAAATGTATTGAAGGAGACAAGTTCATAATTTACATACAATAGACGATTAAATAAAGCATATTTTCTTGATGCTCTAAACATCACTCCTGGTAGCTATTATCTATCAAAAAGTGAAGACGATCGGTAATGTGGCTCAGAAGTTTAACCACCACAAAGCTTTTTAGGCCTAAATATAATTTTGATTCGTTTCCCGCCTAATGTATTCCACGCATCTTTGAGTTTGCCCATAAGGACCATCTTCAAAATTTGATTGACCAACATAGTTTCTTGGGTCAGATGTAAAAGGGTTAACTTTTGGTGAACGTCTTTTACTTTACAGAGAATTCTAGCCCAATTAGATCGTCTCATTACAAAGAGGATGGCGGTGTTCGAAGAGGCTGTCCTATTTGCCATTGATTTGTTTAAAAATGTAAGTTTAACTATGCAACATGTTATCGCGCATCTAACACTAATTCATTCAAGTTCACAACAACTCTTACCGATCAAACCGTTTGTGGGCAATATGTCGTTATTCTTACTGACGACGGAGTGCATTATAATCATACGGTCTTGGAGCAATTGAGAATTTATAAAAAAGTAATTAGGCTTTAATAATAATCCATTTAAGCTACACGTGTTCACATATTCTGTGGGAGAGCAGGCTGCGCATTTTAATGAAAAGGAAGGCATCGATTGTAAAATATCGGGTAAGCTTTGATTACTCTCGAGTAGTAATTTTATTATTTCATCTCTAAAATGATCGATTAGAGCCTTTCTAATTGGCTATAAAAGGGCTTTTAAGAGCATTCAGAAAGTAACTATTTTTTCATAGTGTTAGTAACTTCTAGGGGGTCTTCTTTGTGTTCTTTCTTTTACTCTTGAACCTTTAAAGATTAACCAAATTCATTCGAAGTTATCACTGATTGCTATTTGAACTCAAATGAAAGGCCGATGATTATTTCATCATAACGAAATGCCTGCTTGGTAATGAAAATAATTCAATAAGAAATAAAAAATGTATAAGCATTCTCCTTTTTCAGTCCATAGTTGAGAATCTTGATCAAAGGCAGATGTTGATTTGTAGAGCACAAAGGAGACCCCTTTTATTTAGTTTGTTGTGTGTGTGACCCTTTTCTTTTCTAGTTCATTTTTTAAACTTATTTGAGTAAGATGAAATCTAAATCTTAGAGTATTTTGATAAATTCCATAAATGAATAAGAATATCTATTAAACAGTACTAATTGTATAACTTAATCCAAAATGTTGTATTTTACTAAAAGTAAGACTTTTTCTCAATAGTACTTAGAACTTGTCATGTTAATTTTGAAATAAGCCAAAATCCGCGAAAAATGGGACAAAATCATGAGAAATCTTTCTTCAACAGAAATATTAGTATGGTAAATTAACTAAGAACCTTTTTCTCTAAATTATTTAGTTTC
This sequence comes from Gyrodactylus salaris, assembly GCA_000715275.1. Lineage (NCBI taxonomy): Eukaryota > Metazoa > Platyhelminthes > Monogenea > Gyrodactylidea > Gyrodactylidae > Gyrodactylus > Gyrodactylus salaris. The sequence goes on from KL567263.1 coordinate 8,535, forward strand.
GGAAACACAAATTGTGACACCAGGGGCGTTCTGAAAGAAAATATAAATACAATTTATTATCACACGTTTCGATAATTATGAATAGATAATGGTTTCTCGAGTTATTCTGACATAACCGAGCCTCACATTTTGATTAGTCTATAATTATTTTCTCATCCTAATCAGAAACACTTTGTCGTTAAGAAAAATTAATTGAAAAAATCATGTTTTCATTATCTTTGGCCTCTTAATGATAATTTTGCAAAAGTAAATCAACCATTGAATAGATTGTGATCTGATTTACAATATAAAATAAAGAATTATGGGAATATCATGCTTGGAATGTAACAATTATTTGATTAAAGCTCACTGGTGTCACCCGTTGCCTACAAGAATTAAACTTGATTGATTTTAATAAATGTTTTTCAATTAAATCTTTAATTAAAGATCTTACGTCTAGGCTTTTACAAACACTTTGCTGAAAATGGGGCCATTACAAATATGCTTGATGTGAGTTCTCAAATGATCTGTTAATTTGGTTTGAATAAAATAAGAAAGTAAATCTCAAAGAATATTTAAAATAATGTTCTCAATCCTAAAATAAGGAGCCCCTAGATTAAATCTACCCAATCAACTTTCATTTCGAATAAAACCTCATCCGCCATCTTTCATTTAAAAGCGTATTCATCAGATGAAAATCTTTCCATTGAAAGTTGAGAAACTCAGAAAGAAAACCTCTTCTCAAATCCATGCGTATTTTATATTTCTGCTGCATAGATTCATTTTTGACAAAATAAATAATTTCGCTACGATTTTGAGTACAAAACTTCATGTATAATTCTTCCGTCTTTCATAAAGCATTTCTGGAAGTACACTTTCTTACCAAAGCACAACATCAGAATGGCGCCAAAGCCGGAATTAATCATCCATAAATCTCAAGATATTTTCTATAATAAAACCTATGTGAGTGCTTGCCTGCTACTCAGCCTGAAGAGTAATCTCAAGTCCGTGCATGTTAAGTAATGGCCTTGTGCATGTGTCTCACTAATGAAAGCACTGTGCTGTTCTTAATACAAACCTATCATCCTAATAGAAGGGTGAGAATATGGCTAGTTTCACAATGCCGTTCTACGATAAAGCTGTGAGTTTAATTCATAACTATGCGAATAGGTACATCAGACTTGATGTTTTTGATACTCCATAATGACGTTTTTCTTCTCTAAAATAGTCAATCGTTTGCGCTTCATAACTTCTAGTGACCTAATGCTAACTTAATCTATTGCAGGGGTGTCAAAAATATTTGAGAAGTGTGCAAATGCGAATTTTTCTCCATTTATTTCAAGTGTGCTATTTCAAAATACGTTCTTAAATTAATTAAATTTTTTAAATAATTTGTATATGAAATCAAATCAAGGTCTTCAAGTCTATTACAAAATTATCACAATATTTAATCATGAGAACTGATTTCAAATGTTAAAGACTCATACATGAGCGATACTCATTTTTTTAAATTTCGAGCGAGGAAAAAAATTGTTCTCGAATATAAGTTGACGGAAATGTTGACTGACAAGGAAAACCTTGAATACTACTCATTGGTCGAGACAAAATGACTTATTAGAGTCTTCTAACCTAAAATCTCTAGCGTGCTATTCAAAAATCTCTCGCGTGCTGACTTTTGACACCCCTGATCTATTGTATATATATAAAGAGGTGATCGAATCGAATATCTATTGTGATTTAATTAAATCAAGATCTACAATTCACGCTCAAAATAAGTGCCAAATTGAAAGTAAAATGGGAAAGCACAAAACTCGATGAATATTGAGAATACATGAATAAGAATTCGGAAAGGAATAGAAATATTGAAAGTTGAAATAGATCTCTCAACGATGATGAGTTATTGTTTACATACACAAAACTAAAATACAATCCTTCTTACCCAAGTCACATATCAAGCCCTGTTTTTGCACTAATTGTATTCTAATATTTCTCCGCTTGAGATATTTTTGCAATATTGTCAAATTTCTGTCCTTGAGTGACTGTACCCGATTATTTTTCAGAGAAAATTAATAATTTATCTCAAATCTTTAGAAAGAAGTTTCCTTCCGCGGCTTAATTGGAATGGAAACTTCAATTGGCGATCTCATGAGGAATCTCTCTCTAGCAACATACTTGGGACCGACTAGTTATTACATAATAACAGATCCAAATCGCTTCCTTCTTTCCCACCCGAATCTCGTATATGAGGTAACTTTGCAAGATTTAAAATACATAACGATCATAGTGATTTATTTATTTTCCTCAAGTCAGAAGGCCTACAGAACCCTGCCACACTAGAACTCTTTGACGTGGAGTTCAACACAAATGATGCTAAATTTGAGGTAAATCTTTAATAGAAATTCCTAAATACTATATGTAAAAACAAGAATAGTCATCTACGAATCTGTGTATTCATTTGAAACTTTTAACCTTGAAGGTTTTTGACTAGGTACGAGTAACGTTAACATTTTCATTTTTGAATCTTGGATAATCAAAATCTTTGTTTAGCTTTTTGAGGGAAATGATCACGCACTGAACACAAAGATAGTCAATGATTTCATAAAGATACCAGACAAGATTCATACGTTTAGAAAGGAAAGAAATTACATGTGCAAAGGACTAACTGAGGCTGATTTAAAGTTGGTTAAAACTGTCCATTTTCAATAACTTGATAGAATATTTGAGAAAAAATTTATTCAGGCTCTGCTTTGTCTATGACTCAGGCCAAGAGAGCTATTATGACGCAACGAATATGACACGAGTCCATATTACGGGATCATCTATGGAGACTTTAGAGATCAATGGAAGTGAGTTGGATTATGATTAGAAGCTGAAGAGGTTATAATTAGAAAAAACCCTCTTTCGCGATTGGTTGTTAATTTGATTCATTAAAAAAACTGTATTTATAAAACACTAAAACCATAATACAGTAAGCATGGAGAACTTCTTCACAAAGTACCATCCAATAGTCGCCACAGAATACCTAATACGCCAGGGCTGTGCAATGGAGGGAATAGTCCTTGTTAAGCCCTACGAGAAAAAGCTGGCCGGCGGTTTATCCATGGTCCAGGAGGAAGTGAACCGCTTCGTCAGGCAGACGAATGACAGCACCTCAGAGGAGATACCGAGCCCTCTACAGAATCAGACGCTAGAGGAAGTCCAGGGAAATGAAACTGCTGCAAATGCCACGACGACAACCACTACAACTCAGGCTCCTGTTATTGTTGAATCCGATCATTCGACCACGGATTGCCTCAGGGATGTCCTCTTCGAGATCCTTATGAAAATGAAACAGGGTTACATTTGTGAGTCAATTCAGAGATAATGCACACATTTTATGATATTAATTCAATAGCAAAATCCATCAGATTTTCACTCCTCCTCTACCGATTGCTTCTTTCACCTCTTCATTTTTTCTGAAAGAATTCATACACAGATAAGCCAGAAGAGGTGATAATCAGAAAGAGCCAGATCAGGAGAATAATTAGGATAGTTTTACAATTCTAAGCTGAGGCCTGAGAGTTTTGCAAGCATCACTCAAAGCTTTCAAAGCCTCTTTGTATGCTTGTAAAGAAATGTCTCCTCTCCCCAAGTATGAGGAAATAATGCAGCATCTTTGGATTCTTAACTTGGATTGAAATGAGTATTAGCATAATAAAAATGATCTTGTTCTTGACAAAGATTCCTGGCGGATCAGTCATATTAAAAATAAAAATCACAGTGTCTAAAAATGTCTAGAAAAAAGTGGGGCAATTTTTCCTCTTTTTGTAGATTAAGAAATTTGGACACAACTTCTAGATGCTCACACCTCAACAGTCAATGAGAGGTTGTCTTACTTAGTTTATGAATCATAGTCCAATCTAATGAAAACCCATTGTATTAGACACTACTTAGTGTACTACTCGCTAGATTACTGAATTGGAAACACATTGTCAAAGTTTCATTTCAATTGGAAGTTCAGAGTAGAATTGAGTCTTCTGAAATTCTAATAAAATGCCTATTTTGAAGATAAAAATGCGTATCTTTGTAATATTAAGCCCTTTTCTGGTAGCTGATGTGACATGAGTGATGTCTCGTTTTGAAGGATAAAATAGGCCATTTTTACTCTTATTTAATTTCATATAGGTCCGAAGCAAATGCAAAATCAATTCCTCTTCGATTTGACTCTTTTATCCACGGTAGAATTTCCCCTGATGGAACCTGACGATAAGATTCTCTCATGGTCTCTTTCCCTGCCTTCCGGGATATCAATTCATAGGTTTGTGATTTTTAAAATCCCGCAAGTTTGATTATTTCATGAAAATCCTTATTTCATCTACCCACAGTGCGATACCAAAAGATTTCGCTGATGTATTCATGAAAGAGTTCGTAGAGATTGACAAGTCTTCATACCATCAACGTGATCATACAAACGAAGCAGCCTTGTTTCTTACAAAGTTCAACAATACTCGTAAGTAATACTTTTTAATAGTAATTGGCTCGGTATTAGATTTGTATATGCCAGCTAGAATGAGAATTCCAAGATATCTAGCAAACTCTTCTGGAAAAATATCTTTCCAGCCATCATTCTTGATATATCTAGCATATTCATTTGTGCGCTGTATTATTTCAGTTCTAAGCATATCCGGGAACAAGCATTGGCCAGGTCTTGTTTACAAAATATTTTGAGCCTTAGTTCTTCTTAGTGTTCAAAGGTTCTAGCTTCCATTCAAGTGTTTTATCCTTGGAAATGCGCCTTTGGTTTCATCGCAATTTTCTGATAGACTCAAAAGAGATGAAAAATCCGATTTGAAAACTAAAAAGGACTATTTTCGTCCTCTGGTATTGGGAGGATTAATAAGATATCTGTTGCTTTCAACGCGTGTCAGGAAAATAATAGGATTTTTATTTCAAGTGCCCCACGAATTACATCCTTTGCACGTCAATGAAGAGGTAACAGAACCAAGGTCTGTATTCATACTGAACACATTTG
>KL567263.1:13544-33772 GCA_000715275.1 Gyrodactylus salaris
ATGATAGATCTAGCATATTCATTTATGCGCTGTATTATTTCGCGTCTAAGCATATCCGGGAACAAGCATTGTAACGCTAATAATTCATCATGGATACTTGATATAGCGAATCTTGTTGGGCCAGGTCTTGTTTTTCCAGTGTTCAACGGTTCTAGCTTCCCTTCAAGTGTTTTATCCTTTGAAAATATGCCTTTAGTTTCATCGCAATTTTCTGATAGACTCAAAAGAGATGAAAAATCCCATTGTGAGGATAGGTTTGAAATTATTACATCAGAATCAACCGGGCTTGACATTTTTGATAGAGCAAATAGTTTTTTAGGACAGGACTATACTATAGTGTAATTTCATGGTTTAATTGGGCAATTAATTAATATTAAAATTCTGGACGAAAAAAATCTTTTCAACATCAAACGTGAACAATTATTAATACTGAATTACACTTGATAGAAAGTCTTAAACAAAGTCAGGAAATTTCCACGGTTAATTATGTATGGGTAACTCAGAAATCCTATCTTTTTTTCTTAGAATTGAGTTTCATAGTCGAGTCTAACTCACTTCAGGTTAACAAAGTAAATACGTTTCAAGGAGGGAGGAGACCGGAATCGAACCCACGCCATATGAGATATCATATTCATAGGACTTGGGGAACAATTCATCCCTCCAAACTATCTGAAAACTGAAAAGGAAGTGAAGGTATTGTGAAGGTTAAAAAACAGTCTCAAAGCACTTGTCTCAGAAAATAGGCGGGCATTTAAACTTATATTTCATACCCAAATTTTATTGGACGATTTTCTAAAAACTATAAAACTATAAAGGGAAAGGTTAGAGAGGAATATTGGAGCGAAAAAATCCTTCATTTCTGCTCAACGTTTTGGAATTATCTATTTTCCACTCTTGTTGCAGTGCACTTGAAAAAATTAGAATGATTTGATCAAAATTCATATGACTGACTTGTAATGAGAAATGGAAAATAAGTGCTCATGAAAGATTCATTGAGTTTTATTATCTGTTGAAACAGAGATAGAGGGAGAATTCTTTTCATTTCTGCTTATAAAAATCAGATAAAAAATCTTTTCCATCATAAATAATTAATTACAGATTATTTAGTAATCTTTGAATTGCAGAGATGAAAGAGGATGAAATTGATTTTTCCTCTAGCATTACTGGGAACAAAACATGACAAGTTCTCATAATAAATTAATCTCTGTACACTTTTCAACCGAAATCATCTAATCTGTGCAACAAGTGAAAAGAAAAAGAAATGCACCTGGCCTACTTATGACTTTCTATAGATTTTGCAAACAGAAAATCTCAAATTTCTTATGTAAATTCAATTTCTCAAATCTTAGGTATTATTTTTACTTTGAATACTTGTTTATTTTCTTGGCCTTTTAAACGTCAAAATTTCTGAATAACTTGTCACCTATTTCAAGATCTAGACTTGGATGTTACACAACTTTTAGTCACACACGGAGAATTATTCCAAGATTCTAAAGTAATTTTAACAACTTAATTATCAAAACGTGTTACTCACAAGTAGCACTATGTTTCAAATCAATCACATTTTTAGGATTTGAAATATTTAAATAAAACTCACATTAGAAGCAGACGTTTGCGAGGTGGATCCATGTCTACACGGTATTTGTGAGAGATCCGACAAGAAGATGAACCATAAATCGTATATTTGCAAGTGCGACAAGGGCTGGGAGGGGATCCATTGCGAACGACTGACTGAAATGTGCACGAAAACCTCTTGCAAAAACAAGGGTAAATGCTTAACAATTGGTCCCAAGGAGGTTGAATGTGACTGCCTGCCAGGCTTCATAGGGGTCGAGTGTGAGGTTGAGAATGATTGCCAGACCCTTGCGGGATGCAAATACGCCAGAAATTGCACTCTAGAGGATTCAGGAACATCCAGATGCAGCTGTCTTGAAGGTTGGACAGGAAGGCATTGTGGAGAGAGTAAGTGCAGGGTGTGGTTTGAAATTCAATCTGAAAGAATTAAATTTATGGCGTAGACATGTACAATTGACCAATGAAATTAAAGTATAGTTTTTTTGTCAATAGGAAGGAAATTGTGTGATTCTAATCCCTGCCAGAATAATGGGAAATGCAGGGAGTTAAATGAAGGCTTCTATTGTGAATGTCGAGCTGGATTTTATGGCAAGAGGTGTGAAGTGAAGAAGGGTTGTCTTGGGACTGAGTGTTTAAATGATGGCATTTGTAAGATTGACGGCAATAAGGAGCCATACTGTGTCTGTCAGAGTTCCTTCACTGGACCTAAGTGTGAAGTGAGTTGAAGTGAAAAAAGGTGAACATTTTATAAATTTATTTAAACTCAACACTTGATAGAAATTGGTAACAAAATGTAAGCCGAATCCCTGTAAGAATAACGCAACCTGCTTTGATGTTGAAAATGACATGTTTTGCAAATGCAATCAAGGTTACCAGGGCAAGTTTTGTGAGGAACTTCACGAAAGCAAAATCTTCAACCTGCCAGAAAAGACGGACTGTAACGGACATGGATTCTTGGGAGAAGATAATTCTGCAGAAAGCTGTGTCTGTGAAATTGGCTGGAAAGGCTCAGATTGCAACATGAGGGTTGATGTGTGCAGTGAGAGCCCATGTTTAAATGGATCTGTTTGCTTCTTTGATCAGACTTTGCACTGTTTATGCAAACCGGGCTTTTACGGTAGTTTTTGTGAGAAAAGTGAGTTCTTTTGCTGAAGTATTACCAGAACTAAAAGAAATATTTTTTCCCAACTGCTCGCTAAACACTCCAATTTTAAATAGGTCTTCAGGATAAAGGAGATATTTGCAAAAACAACGGTAATTATAACAGGGAGGAATCTTATTGCGAATGCAGCCCCGGATATTTTGGCCGATGGTGTGAACAACCCGGGGGAGAGAATATACGAGTGGTTTGTGAAAGGTATGAGAAGGAGATTTGTCTAAACCAAGGAACCTGTTTAAACGACCCACTCGATAATAACAAGTTTACGTGTCTGTGCCAGGAGCCGTATTACGGCAGGTATTGCCATTTGAAAGGTGAATTGATTAGGGTTTGATTACTAACCTCTAACTAAACCTTATATTGCTCTCTTTTAGAAAATGTGAAAAAGAGTCTCTGCTCAGATGACCAAATATGCCACAATAATGGGATCTGCATAGAGGCAGGAAATGAAATTTTTTGTCACTGTATGAAAGGCTTTGAGGGAAATTATTGTCAGGATAAGGTCAACAAATGTGCTGAAAACCCATGGTGAGTCTTGGAAGAATATAATAAACTAATGCATTTTAATACTTATAAGCAATATCAAAGCAATCCTTGATTCAAGAGGCTGGTCATTTTATAAAATTCTAAATTTTATTTTATTCTGTAACTAGAATTGCATTATTTATGAGTTGCTCAAATAATAATTGAATTACTTTACTTAATAGCAAAAACCAAGGCACTTGTGTTATGGGAAATGATGGACCGAAATGCAACTGTAAAGAAGGATTTCAAGGTCTAGATTGTTCAGAAAGTGAGTTTTTACTCTTGAATACTATTATTCAAAATAATAGGAGTATTTCATTCCGGTCGGAAATTTTTTAATTTAAAAATAACCCTCAAATAACTATCTCTTTTGCAAGATGTGGACGAATGTAGTCAAAATGAGTGCACCCATGGATCGATTTGCCTAGATGAAGTGAATAGCTATAGATGCCTTTGTCCGAATGGCAGAAGCGGTCGATTTTGCGATATCGCTCCAGGCTCCAGATTCATTAATCATCCATCCTGTTTGCATAACAACGTTACATTTGATCATCAGGAACGCTGGCTGAGCGATTGCGGTGAATGCCAGTGCAACCTCGGGAAGGTCGAATGCAAAAAGGTACTTTGAATGATGAGAAATTAATAGGGCGACCAAATGCCACAAAATAAGTTTTTTTAGCCAACTTTTTTTTTCTTTCTTAGAATTGAGTTTCATAGCCGAGTCTAACTCTCTTCGGGTTCACATGTGGGGTTATAATGGGGGAGGAATGTTTTGAAACTATTTACAAAGTAAATTTTTTCAAGGAGGGAGGAGACAGGAATCGAACCCACGCCATATGAGTTATAATATTTATTGGACTTGGGGAACAATCCACTACTCCATCCCTCCAAACTGAGTATCAGTTAAAGCCAAGAAAACAAGTCCAAGTTTTATTGCCACTTATTTTTATCTTGACTGCCTATTTTTGACCTTATTTGGTCGCCCAGAAATAAAGCAGATATAAGCTTGACTTTCTCATTGATTTAAAAAAATTTTATCATAGAAATCTTGTGAAATTACATCATGCAAGAATCCAGATAATAGGCTAGAGCACTCTTGTAGCAACAACGAATCGTGCAGTAAAGTAATGAGTCCAGACACCAACTACTGCCTGATCGAGCCGTGCTTTGAAAGGTTCTCTTGTCAACTAGATACTACTAGCAGTAAACCTACAGAAATTCAGAGATTCGATGAATATTGTAGCCCAAAAAGTCATCGAATTTCATTGAACTGTGTCTCAATGAACATACGGCTGGCAAGGAGCGGTCTCCCCTATGGAATATATCTAGACGATGTTTGTGAGAGTCTTTACTCGTACAAGGCTAGGCTAGAAAGTATTCTCAAGTTCAATCTCTATATGAACTGCGACCTAAGCCTTAACGAGAAAGAGTTTGCAGAGATTATAGTGAGTGAAAATGTGCACAAATATGCATTTCGAAGTTAATCATTATCCATAGGTAACCTTTACAACAGACCGAGATTTCACACTGAACAGTAGTAATTATCATTCTTCACCATTGAATACAGTGTTGAATGAGACGAGAGATCTCATTGAAATGACTTATCGCGAGGATATTATGGATCGCGTGAAGAAGGTCAACTTTAAAGACACTACAGAGAGAGACTTTTATCTGAGCTCATTGACAAAAGTTAAAAATAAAAAGTTGGACGAAATACTGCATCTGATAATTATCAAAGCGATACGACATGTTGATAACAAGTTTTACTATGAAGGAAACCAAAGAAATTCTGGTGAGTTAATAATACCACTTGAAATTAGTCTGGTTTAAGAATAAGTGTTTTTTTATCAATTTAAAGAAAAGCATTATCATGTGTATTTGAAAAAAAACTACTGTACTTAAGAGTAGTATATTCATTTTATAGCTAATTTTTCAACTTTTTGAATTAAATTATTTTTCTTGCAGAAGAGATTAGCGCTGTAATTTTATACCTCATCTTTATTTCGACAATTGTGATAACAATTCTCTTAATTGTTCTAATTTGGGCCTTTGCCAAGAAGAAGAGGAACGAATTGATAACTGGCTACTTGGAGATAAAGAAGAAGGGCACAATGGATGTTGCAGGGAAAAAGACGAGGAATAACTTATTATTTTAAGAGCCTTAAAGCAGAACTTTTGTACAGATGTGATGTTTATATATTAAACTTATTGTTTTTCTATAATCCCTCTTATGAAATATTAGCTTAATACTCAATACTGTTAGCTTAATACTCATTATTGCATTCAAATTTGCGTAATGCTATCTCGAAAAGCAAATATTTGCCATAGCTTATAATTTTCTCAACAGCATTTTAATCAAGTTCGATTAACCCCCGTTCCGGAAATGGGAAAACGTTCATTGATCGCACATGGGGGTAATACACCAAGGTAGACCATCCTTTCTAACCAAACGAGGAATCTTTTTTGGCGGTTCTATTATTGAATCATCCTAGAATGCTTATTTTTTTTCGTTTTCATTACACTTATTAAGAGCTCCTTGAGAAATTTTCTTATTTTTTTCTAGAAAATTCGGATTTTTTAGGCCATAGAGTACAAATTAATTGTATGCAACCACGACTAATATATTCCAAAAGACTGCCAAGGGCCGTCTTCTCATTGCTCTTTTAAAGCTGACCAATTGATCAAGAACGTATACTCCGCCCTTTGTTGAATTGAAGTATTCGATAATCTTAGGTTATCGAATTTGTAAAGTGAGGATAGAAGTAATAATACTGGATAATTTTTCTTCTTCCCATATCTTTAAGTCCGATCATTTCTACAGTTTTTAAAAAATTATTGTTTTCATAATTTTCAGCCGACAGTTGATGATTTAGATTCAATGTTTACAAAATGAACATATGGAATTTGATAATAAGCCAACATATGAGCAATCAGGAATCATATGTGACAATAGAAAGAAAATCTTGAATTTCATTGGTCGATGTAGAGTATTGAAAGTATGCTCATAGGGAAAATATTTTAAAAAGAAACTCAATTATTAGAATATGATGTACCAAAAGTGTGAAACTCTATGGTTGAGAAAAACCCTTTGAATCTCGGAAAGGTGATGAAGATAATTATTTCTCGAATCGAGACAAGAGCCAAAATCTCAAACTGACGCCATTAAGAGGTCCTTTTATGTCAATCTGGAAATCATTAGTGACTAGTCTCCTAGGATATGAAACACAAAAGGTTGTCCAGATTCATTCAAAGACTGTCGGTGCCTTCTTCAGATCAATTCAACTAGGAATTATTCTCTACGTCATATTTTGGGTCATGATCAAGGAGAAAGGCTATCAATATCTGGATCATGCAGTGTCCGGTGTTACAGCGAAACTCAAGGGTATCTCCTTAGTGAACAGCTCTGATACAAAAGTGGGCTTGGCGATATATGACGCTGCTGACTACGTGATTCCGCCTCAACAGAACGCTGCCTTTTTCATCATGACCAACTTGATTATGACGCCTAGTCAGAAACTAGACCTGTGCGATGAGTCTGTCGACGTCTGGAAGTCCAGTTGTAAGACGGACAAAGACTGCAAGGTTGGCGACTTGGTCATGATCGGCAGTGGAGTGAGAACAGGGAAATGTATCCCGTCTTTCCAGCGGAATGGTACCAAGGTCTGTCAAATCTATGGCTGGTGCCCGACTGAACATGACTTCCTCCCCAAAGATCATCTCATCTCGAGTGCTAAAGACTTTACAGTTATGATCAAGAATAGCATAGAATTCCCACGTTATGGTGTCAAGAGGCGCAACGTTCTCAAGTGGATGACGAAACATTTCCTTGTAACCTGTCGTTATGATCCGGATCACGAGAAGAACAAATATTGCCCAATCTTTCGTATTGGTGACATCTTAAACTACACGGACGCCAATAATACAGGTATTTGGAAGTACGGAGGAATGGTGTCAATTCACATTGAATGGAGCTGCGATCTGGATTATGGCATTGATGAATGCCTACCAAAGTACATATTTCGTAGGCTAGATGAGACTAATGCTACTGTCGCGAAAGGTTGGAACTTTCGCTTCGGCCAGCACTTTACAGAGAAGCAAGTTCGTTATAGGAATCTCATAAAAGCGTACGGAATACAATTCTTCATAACAGTCTATGGTAGAGGTGGCCAATTCAATCTCCTGCAATTTTCAATGAACATGGGGTCAGGTTTGGCTCTGTTGGGAATAGCCACGGTCCTGTGTGACATGATCGCTCTGAATGTAACGAGGAAGAGAAACTTTTACCGTAGCGCCAAAGTCGACATGGTACCTCACCAGCATAAGGTCGACGATGCGACCGACTCATTATCTGAAAACTCACTTCATATATTCAAGATGAAACCCGCCTTCAAGGCCAAGAGAAAAAACTCTTCAGTAAAGATTGCCGCTCGGAGATACAGAAAGGCCAGTCATAAAACTAAAACCATTTCATTTGTACAAACTTCCATTGACTCTTCAAAGTATTCTTGTCTTCCCAGGGCCATAGAGGAATCCCTCCTTTCAGTCAATGAGATTCAATCTGAATAGCTGAAGATTAATTTGAATTTTAAACAGTTTTTATTTAACAAAAAATGTAATTTATTTAATTATTTAAATTATATGTGGATCCTTATTTTTTTTCAACTTATTGCAATCTTTATTTTTCATTAACGAAATCAAATTAAGATTATTCTCTATTTTTTACCGTAGCTGTTCGAATCTAATATAGTCTACTGACGTTAGTTTAAATTTGCGTCTAATTTTTATTATTCTCGATAATAATTCTATCTAATTTCCAGGTCCAAATTTGAATGTCCAATGAAAAAACAATGTGAGTTTATTTATTTATTCTTATACTATGACCTCTGAGTCATTAAGAACATTTCTCTCTCGAATTACGAGTGCTTCTTTTTTCGATAACTACATTTTGAGGCCTAAGGGTAGAGATAGGGTACTTTAAAAGCCTTGAAGGACTTTTGAAGACTTTTCCACATTTTATTTCAATGATCATTACGAGAAACTTTGGAGAACAAGATTCCATCCATTTAATTTCGCTTGATTCATCTTGCTGAAAAGTCTAGAAAAATAAGTGCTTTGTTGCACCTAGAAATTTTATCATGTTCTACAAGATGAAGAATTGGGGGGGGGGGAGGCCTCCGTAGTCACCACACCAACGATTTTCTTTAAATAAATCAAACTCTTCTTTTCTCTCTCAAATATATGTAGTTCAAGTCCGACTCTGATTGATTTTCTATCCTTTCTCAACACTTTTTATCCCTTTCTCAATCAAAAATCACTAACGGTTATCAAATAGTTTATCAAAATTGAGAAGATTCATTTATATTGATTATGAATAGTGGTTGAATTAAAAAGCAGAATAATTAATTTATAGTTGGGTTTTCTGCAACTCTAGCAGCTTTTGTATTTTCTCTTCCTAAACTGTCCGTTTCAAATACTTTTTATAGGATTTTTTTATTTGACTGAACAAATTTTCATTTCGCCACTACCCAATATCATTATCAACTTCCGAGATGGCGAAATTTTTCATTAATCATGTTCTTGTGAGAATAGTGTAAACTTTCAATGGAAAAAAATCATTTTCATGGGAATTAAAAATAAGAACACTTTCTTTCCCACGCTTCATAGTTATTTATGTTCAATTACAATTGTAACCAAAAATGTACCCTAGATATCATCATCTTTCGCAAAGTGAAAGTATCAAAATTAAGATCTCAAATTTGAGACGATGCAAACGTTCCATATCGAATCATGTCTACAATTCACCCCTGAAAATAAAAAAGAACAACGAGGCCATTGCTCTGTTAAAGACACAGAAATGTCGAACAATTTTTTATAATCAGACTCATGTTCTTCCATTCTAATTTCAGTTTTTAGCCCATGTAAACTTGATCTCAAGAACATTATATTTTATAAATTCTGTATTCTAATTATTTTTTCAATTACGTTTTTACCACGCGCGACATGTTTTTCCTTGAGTACGCATGTACTGAAATCCGACTCAAATTTGGCAAGGTATCTAAAATCTATCTGCTGAAAGTTGCATAATTGAGAAATTCGTTCATCAAAAGATAAAACAAACCTTGAAGTGATTCATGATTTCTCATAGAAATACGATAAAATTAAAAAAGTCACAAAGCCCTTGCTATAATTGCCGTCAGGTATGCTCCATCAGTTAGGTAACGTGGGATGATTGTAAGTGAAAATTTTACTAAAAAATATTCCACTCTGAACAATTTTTTCCTATGAGGTGATGGGAGAATAGATTTTTATCAACGTTCCTTTAAAATTTATATCATTGCATCTGGAATTTTCTAAAAGCCAAATAGATCTAATCTCATTTTCAAATGATTGGTAATCAAAATTTAGATTTTTCCCTTGATAAATCAACCTATCGACTTTTAAAATATATGACACACGATTAAGTATTACATACCCAAGTCAAATATTTTTTAGTCGATAATATTTTGGATCTTATTCCTGCACACTTACTAATAATGGTCGGGACACACACTATGGAATCATAGTTTTAGCCCGGATGTAAGGTGCAAAGTACTTGTGAGTAGTATGACAAATCACCATACACTCTTAATACAAGGGATAGCTGTACTGATGACGCCTGATAGGCAGAAATACCGGTATTTGCAGATTCCTCTTTGACACATACAATTGGTTCTTTCTCTTTACAAATACATTCATATAAAAAAATAGTAACAAATATTTTTATTTTAAAATTATTCTCATGTGCTATCTCATTTATGAAAATACCTGATCTGGAAGAAGTTTCTTAATCTCTGTGTTTCATTGCCTAATTATCAATTGAGAATTTTAAGGCTTAGTCTCGTTATAAGGCTTTTATCATTTTACCTACATCCAAGATTGGTAGACATGGTAGGCGTTTCAGAGTATTCGATCGGATTTTGAGAAAATTTAAAGAACTCACTTCAAACACCAAATTTCTTAGATCACTATAAAAAATACAAAACGACGAAAGAGGATTGCTTAATTCAAAATAACTCAAAAGTGCTTGATTTAAGAAAGGAATATTTGAATTCTTTTGTATGACTTGGAGCATAAGATGTACATTTAGATTTACATTAAAAGTTACCTCAAGTCAGGATTTTTGAAATCAAGATTTATTGATCCATGCCAAAGATTCACTAGGAATTTGAAATAATTACTACTTCAGGTAGCAACTTTTTTCTCTCGATTCTCCTCCTTCTTTTCTCCACTGAACAAAACTAATTCTTTTTTCAATTTTTAACCTAGAATTAATTGTTAAAAATTTGAATTCATTGATTTCAAAAATTTGAAAGTCATAACATTTTACTATAAATAAGTATTCTTCTAAAATACGGGATTGTCTGAATTGAACTCGCTTGTTATCATTAGATATAATACAATTCTGTAAAATAACGGGATTTTTTTATTTGTAACATCTCTACTTGTCAGTAACATGAATATACTAATAAATAATAAAACCAAAACAGACTGCTAACAGAGAGCCCAAACCCGATCGCTGACAAAAATATTCGATGTCGACTTAGACTCTTGCCATTGAATCGTAGACCTTCTTCCACACCTTCAAACTATAACGATGTATCCAGAAGTGGTTACACCACTCGACTCTGTCCATGCTCGGCCCGATACTAACCTCTTTTCTCATATTTCCTCATTTTCTTGATGCCGGAATGTTTGACGTGCAAATATTCTTAGGCTGCTTTCTGACTGAATTGAGAATTTCTTAGAAGTAGCCCGTCAGCGATCCACAACTCATCTTTAGCAGTGGTGAATGGTAGAAGTGACTTAACAAGGATTTTCTTCCGTTTTCTACGTATCTCTTGATAATTCTTAATTGGTCGTCAGAATGGTACCTTATTATATCTGAAACACACAGTACTGTTGGTTCTTCTTCTGCGCCCCGGTTAGCCACGAGAAAAGGTTCTGCAGGACGTTCGTACCTCTAATGAACTGGAAAGTAACTGAAATGAAAGAAGATGGATAAAACTGTTGTAGCCATTTTCTTGATGATCTCTCTTAACGTTGAATCTTCTCCTTCTCACCAGGTCCACTTGGCTTGAGTCTTGATTCTATCGTACAATTCTGCTGTGACTAGTCTGAACTCCTTGGTAAAAATATCATATTCTCTAATCATTGCTAGGTAACTTGGAAATTCGGTTTTATTTGTTGGAGAAATAAATCGCTTTTAGTTCTCCTTAATAACGACACTATAGTTCTCGAGTGTTTTCAGAAACTCATTTAACCGTGCTGCTCTTGATCCTGACCGCTGATAATGATGTCGTCCTGAAATGCACACACATCTTCCAGTCCTTTAAGAATTCTCTCAATAAGGGTCTGAAGAATGGCGCGACGGATGCACCAAAGAGTAAAGTCGTTCCAATAAAGCTTTATAAGCTCGTCAAGACTGAATACCTTGTTGACAAGCGTGAAAATCTCTCTGCCAAATTCTCCAAGCAGACATGACACCATGTCTGTATCGTCGAGCAACTTATTTGTTTTTACCGTAAACCATTTCCTCTCGGATTTGAAGAAGTAGGATTTTAACTCAGCACAGATTAGGGAGATTAATGATCTATGCTTCCATGATTCATAATAGTACCAGCTGTCTTGCCTGCGGTTTGCAGCGTATTAAAAAAAATATTTTAGCTGTAGCTTTTCAAAGATATATGCCAGTCCTTTTTAAGTATCATTTTTCAAACTTTTGCATTAATTTTGGACAATGGCACTATTCATTCGGACAAAACTCGATTTTGTAATTAGTCCCTTCTTATAAGGGAGATACCCAAAGCTGTAGAATTCCTTTAAAAAGCGAACAGAAGAATCTCTTAACGTAGTAAATATTTGTTGATTAACTTGAATAGTTCTTCGGAAAACTATGAATGAATTTTCACAGCAATCATTCTACAATTTAAAACGTATTCAATTGTGATTTTTATTAATCGAATATTTTGTGGAGAATAGAAGTTTATATTCAGACAGAAAATATGAATATATATAGGCCGTAGGAGAAAACGTCGTTGAATGTATTAGATAAACATATATATCCCATGTAGCGCCTACGCAACCAACTTCGATACATATTTAGTTAAAAACACATTGGGGGTAATTCAAAACACTAGTTTTAATCGATTAATAGATTTTTATGACATCATTATGTGACCATGAGCGAAAAAAATATATTCTTTTGAAATTTCTTATTCATTTTAATCAATATTTTCTAAAAATAATGAATTAATAAAAATGAATTTCTTAATTGTATTTATATCAAACAAATGAACAATCTTTCATATGGAAGAACACATTAATCGATAAAGATTAACCTAACTATATATATACTAGCCATATTTATTTAGAGTATTCCAAATTTCCAACTCAATCTTGAGGAATTTCTATATACAACTTTTATTGTACACTTAGACCTCTAGATTATACAGACAAGTCCATTCAATAACATGGTTGAGACTTAACAATGTTCTCAATGAAAGTAGTTTTAATACACAGAATATGAATTCATCTCAGTAATGAAAAGAATTTAAAACTTTATACATTTATCTTTATGTAAAAGCTATTTTTCCAACAACTTAAGAGATGGCCCTTATACTTTCACGGTGACTACTTTTGAGAGAGTGACTTGATAGTGGATCCATCTCCCACTCCCCTTGATTAAATGAACCATTATTCTCAACTATAAAATATTCAAAATCCCTAAGAAGATCACGCTGTGATTTTCCTTTCTCTCTTTTTAATTAATTTTCCATCTAATGGAAAAAGAGTTTTTAATCTCTAACAAGGATGAAATATTTCAGCGATTTCGCTCCCCTCCTCTCTACTTAAGAATGATAAAATTCATTATTTCTATTCTCTCTCATTCAATTTCCATCATCAATGCAACTGCAGTGTGGAGAGTGATTAAAATGCAACAGTTGAAAAGGGGAAAAGTGATGCAATATGTTGTTTCATGCATAATTTTAGCATATATTAAGTGGGATTGAGTTCATTAGATTATTTTATAAATTTTCTTCAAAAAGTTGAAAAATAACTTAATTTTTGATTAAATTTGGTTGCTTTGTGTCATAAGTAGGGCTCCCAAAAAGTATATTTAGCATATTTTGATAAGTTGTTCCTTCTATGAAGCTAATAGTAAATAGCTATTCGAAAATGCTCTAGATATCTTGGTTTAGAAGTTGGAAAAGCATATTTTTGCATATATATATATTGCCAAAACGGATTTAGCGTATCATTGAGAATATTGAGATAAATAAAGCATTTCAGAGGTATTACTTGTCAACATAATTAATTTGGTCGAGCTTATTATTTTGTGCATAATCGTTCAAGTTATGTGTAGGGCAACGAGAAATATTTAATGATTCTCAAGAAAAGCCAGAATATGTAAAAATTTATATTCTAATACAAAAATGTACAAAATGTTGTTAATTATTTCTAGCATATTTTTTAATGTTTTCAAAATTAAGAACATAAATATGGGTCAAAAAAGCTAATAATAAAACCCTCTTTGAAGCTAATATAACAATTGTTCATGAAAATATGATAAAAATGTCTTGTCTGAATATGTGGAAATGAGGGGGTAAAATATTTCTTCGCTGTATAATTTTCGCCCTAGTCTCAACTTTAATTTGTTTTTCACAAGAGTTATTCCGTCACGTAGAAAATTTCAATATTATTTAATTGTAGCTATGTAATTGTTAAACGCTACGTGACAATTCCTGCTATCTTTAGAAATGAAAAATTGATTGCACATCTGTGTTAGGATTTATAAAAGCAACCAAGAATTCAAACTCGGAAATCTCTTTTATATTCCTTTTGAATAGATTTAAGTTATTCTAATAGAATAATGGTATTTTCAGGAAATTTAGTTTTCATCATGTTCTCTTCAATAGAATAGAGACATCTTTTTGTTGTTTCTAATCTACACCAGAATCTGCTAAGCTATTCTCTGATCTTTTAGTTATCCAAAATTAAATTTTAGCTCACGTTTGCCAATTTTAGCACTTTTTCTTCAAGAATTTGGTCGCCCTAATGATCTTATGGAAATCCTATTATCCTGGCGTTAAAATAAAAAATTTCTAGAGACTATTGGTATAAGAATAAATTACCTTCTGTATGAATCTAACATTTGCAATTACCATAATTCAATGATTTTGTTCGAGGTAGAAATTGAAGAATAATCAAAATAATTATCTTTCAACAAAGAAAGCGTTGAAGAATATCCATGCTATGAATGGTATTTTTCGAGAAAATACACTTAGCCAGTATTTCTTTTGTATTCACGTTTTTAGCTAAAAAAAACTCCTCAAATCTCATACATAGATATAATTTATTTTTATTCATTGGCACTCTTTAGTTGTGTATTCAATTTCTTTATTTGTTGTTATCTGTCCCTTGTCTATTGTTCTCATTGCTATTGAGAAATCTTGGGAATTGTTACTTTATATGTTCCCTTTCTCTGGACAAAAATCGAATCAAGTCCAAACTTTTCACACGCGGGCCTTATTTTCTCTCCTGCTATCATCTAATAATTCGTTTATATTCCTACCTCTTTTTTGTTTATTCTTTGATTCTAGAGGCAAGAAAGTTGGCATTACTTTTCCCCTTGAAGCAAACCAGACGATTATCTCGATGTAAACACAATAATCGTATTATAGTTTATCTCTAGGGCAACCCAATGCAGAATTAAAATATGATTAAAATCGATATCTCAATAAATTTGGAAATACCTGGGGAAAATATGCATGTGCATATTATTTTACATATTTGTGGAAAACTATGAATTTTCTTAATTTTTGAACCCAACAACCAATGAGATTGCCTCAATTTCATCAAATTTCTCTGAATCAAAGTAGTCTGCTTTCTTTGCCACTGATGAAGCGTCTTGAAAACAACAATGAATCTTCCCAAGTAATTTAAACTACCTTTTTCTAAATTGTTGATATTTAGGCAAAATTTTAAATGTGCCATTCAAACCATCCAAATGTATAACGTTCAAAATAATATAATTCTTTGGGCGTAAAAATAAGTGAATTAAAAATCATTCACTTTTACTGCAGAATAAAAAATGCAAAATATGCATATTTTTACATATTTTCCAAGGAAATACATATTTTTGTAAAACGATTATTTTGTATAGTTTTTACGATTTCTGGTTAGAAAGTCATCCTTCAAATATGAATAGCACTTTTGATAGGCTATTGACCATTTTTAATAACACATAATCTATAATACACATCCTTTATGCGTCATAATATGTGAAATAATTTAGGTCCTAGATTGTAGGGCCTGGGATGTGCATGGACCTAGGGTGTGTAAGTGCAACTAGTCATCAGCCAATAAGACAACGCCATTCACAGCGTTATCATGGGAGGTTTTTTTTCATTCACATTTACAAAAATGAGTCAAAGAAATTTTTCTCGAATATTGACTACGATAAGCTATTCACATCAGAGAACTCAAAGCACCATATTTTCTTAAATTAAAATATTTATCGTAACCTAAATTACAATACGTACAAACTATTACTCATTTTAGATAATTACATTTTTTAGATATTTTGAAATTTATTTTACATATTTTGAACTGAAAATATACACCTAATTACTATTCAATTTAAATTACTTGAATTAGTGCAAAAAATTCTCAAAGGCTGAAATCGAGCCTTTACCTTCCAAGATTCAACCTAACGAGATTTTTTGGTCTAAACATTTTTTTGTTAAATTCCTAGTTTAAAAGTAAACAATTTTCTTTCAAAACAAATCTTTAAATCACTTTGCACTAAATTGAACACTGCCATAAACAAGAGTGAATTATGTTTTAATCAAGATAAACCTCGCTCAGATCTGATTAAATTTTTAAAAATGGGAGCAGTTTTAAGATCAGTTTTGAAAATATAATTTTCTAGACTTTTTAAACTTTAAACTTTGACTAATCATATTTTTCATGTCAGAACTGATTGAAGAGTGAAATTTTTGGATAAATACAAATATTTCTATCTAATAAACGTAGGTATTTCAGAGTTGTGAAGCGTCAACTTAGGGCACAAGGGTGTTAGGAGGGTTAAGAGTAGAAGTACTTTGCGAAAAAATACAACAATTTTAGAGTGCTAGCCTTTAAAATTTTATTTATTAAGAATTCGTTCTTTAGAAAAAAAATTTCTTTTTGAGCTGCATATTTTTATGCTGAAAAGATTTCATGACTGAAGCCAAATTTATATTTTCATCTCACCATTATTTCATTCAAAATTCAAATTTTACAATATAGAATTAATCCTAGGCAACCAAGAAATAAAGACTCTTGTAGTACATTATGAGTCGAGCTCTTTTAGGATTTTTCTGTGTAGCGCTTTAAAAGCTTTCTTTACAGCCTACATTAAATAAGCAAGTTTCGCCTTTGTCTGTTTTTTTTCAACATAATAGGACATGATAAATTATCTAATCCGATAAAACCTTTTCATCGTGTTTTCCTTTTGATATCAATCTCTTTCTTTGTACTGTATTAAAATAGATCGTATTAATCATATTTATCAGGCAAATTTCTATATAGCCCTATATCAAAGTTTTTTTGGGCTTAGAATATGAAAATTGCCCATAAAGGAAATATTAGAAATAATCTCATTCAAATGATGAAACAAATCCTAGTTATTCGAATGGGATTTATCTAAAATTACTGGCAAATACCTAATTTTTACCATAATTAGTGTATTCTCGATTCTTATTAACTTTGATCCTTAATTATTTAGGCTTCCTTTCATTGATAAAAGTCTATATTTGAGTTTTCCTTAGGATTAACACAGTTCATTGAGATTTTGATCTAATAACTCATCGATTACTCTCACTAGACAGTTATTTTTTTATGTTATCTTTTGAACTGATTAATTTAATCCAATTTTCCCAATACTTGTTATCTTTTGAGTTAAAAAAAAAATTCAACCATCTTCAACATGTCCCCTTTCTTTGTAAAATGAGAGTCAAAATATGAAGTCTTGGTCCTTCTCATAAGCCTTTCAAATATTCTATTTCTCCCTCAATCAGATAAGAATAACGCCTTCTATAAATCTTTTAGAATATACGTTAAATTAAGATAAAGAAGATTTATGGTATGCATTCTTTGATTTATCTGATTGAGTTTTAAAATAAAATCTTCTTAAATTCTGTGAAAAGTGTACCTTCAAATTTTTGTTTGTAAAAAGATATTTTTTACTCAAAATCTCTTCAGTTCTGGAAATCTTTGAGACTTGAAATCTTGAACCAAAATAATTAAATACACCAAAAGTAGGGCGCTGCTTTTTGATTTTGCCTCTTTTAGATCGGCCACAGTCGTAATCTAAACATGATTTAGGAGGGATGGGGTAGTGGATCGTTCCCCAAGTCCTATAAATATGATATCTCATATGGCGTGGTTTCGATTCCGGTCTCCTTATTCCTTGAAGCAAATTTACTTGGTAAATAGTTTCAAACCTTGCTCCCCATTATAACCCCTCATGTGAACCCGAAGAGAGTTAGACTCGGCTCAATTCTAAGAAAAAAGATTTCACAAGGAGCTGTGTATTAGATATTTATTCCAGGTGTTGGAAACAGGCCTAAATAATTTGTGCATGAAAATTAAACCGGGGTTTTCTCGACAATCTAAAGATTTTGTGAGAGATTGTAGTAATATTTGGGAAATAAATAAAAAATGCTATCCTTTAAAAGAAATTTTCTCGATTAAAAGCCTTTTGTTAGGAAGATGTGACTGATGCGCGATATCTAGTTAAAATTTAGCAAGAATTTCGAAATCTAAACGGAGAATATTTTTCAAACAATCTGATTATTTTTACGAGCGGGATAATTGTTTGAACAGAATATATCGATATTTCCATTCAGTAGTCTTTAAAAATCGAGAAAATCGATGGCGGCCATTTGAATTTATTCGTATATGGATTTTTAACACATCAGAGTTTATACCATAGTTTATATAGATTTAAAGCGCGTAAAAGACAGCAATAGCCACAGAATTAGTTCTTCATCAGATAATTGAGCAATCTAAAGCTATTCCTCGTGTTCCTATTTCAAAAAGCAGTGCCCTAACCAAGAGTATGCTTTCACTGGTATTAATAATACTCAATCTGGTAATCTATCTATTGTCTAATGCTGAATAGTTTGTTGGTATCAGATGGGGATTGAATTTTCCAGTTCAAGTGAACTCTAATCGATCGAGTTTCTTCCCATATGCCGCAGTCGTGTAAGGAAGAGATTATGTGAAATCTTTTAATTTATTTTCGCTCTCATTTCCAAAATGAGAAAAATCCCTCGAGTGGAATAGGGATAACTCTCAAGATCCCATTTTTCTAATTCCCACTCTAGATAATATCTTGGGCAATTGAACAAAATCGAATGTCCGCTCTTTTGAAATGCATAGGCCGACAGTAATTGAATGAGAATAAGTTTCTAAAATTAGCAATAACGCCAAAAATATTGTCTTTTCTGTAAAATAAAAATAAATTATCTGTCTCAGATCTAACTAAATTCGTAGAATCATGAAATCAGTTGTTATGTGTGACTTTTCAGAGAAATTGTCAAATAATAATTGTCAAAAATAATTCACGCAAACTTGGCAGATTTGTTGTCCATTAAAATTATTTGAATAAAAATAACAATAAACTTGCCTCATTTCAATTACTTTTCATTAGAAATCACTTCCCTTGTTAACATAACCTTAAATGCATAGTGAATTATCTCTCTTGTCTATCCACGATTTGAAATATTCTCATTTTGGGAAAATTTAGAAAAAAAAATTGTTAAATGATTCTAATTAGTATTTGATTAATATTCCTTATTTACTTTGGAGGAATCTATCTTTATTGTTTGACTTTTCAATTTAAATCTTTCAAAATCAATTCCACTTTTAGATTGAGTCCATTTTGCTGATCCAAAACGCGATCCTCTCTCGTGAGTTTTTGGCATAATTTCTTAAAACTTGTATTTTCACAACTAGTCTTCTAGGGTAAGATGGGAGAAGAGTGGGAAAACTTTAATAAAATAAAATTTTTTAATCATCCTATCAACTCATCAATTCAACAATGAGTTTTTGTTAATATTTATCGTAAACAAATAATCAATTACAAGAATAATACTACACACGCGACCCCAGCACTTCTTGGCCACCTCTATACATATGATTCCTGACTAGCTAATGGTGCTATCTTGCTCGAATCCGGTGTACATTGATAATGAATAGTTGATTCACTTTCAATGTGCCCTCTGATTGCATCATCAATAGCTATTCTATTCTTTCTTCTCTTATAAAAATGTCTTGTATAATTTCCCTTCCTCTTTGTTACTTCCCTCTTTAAATGTATATTTGGTTTTCTGTTAATTAATTTATCCTCCAAAATATCTGGGTTATTCAATGAATATAGGGAGTGAGTCGTTGCAAATGCTTTCATCTTCCTCTCGCAATTCGGTAAATTCTCAATCTCTAATGATAATGAAGATATTTGCGAGAGTTTTTTGCGTGTCTTCAATGTCAACAGATTGCGATTCTTACTTTGCATAGTCATAGTGTCCACTTTAGCACTTCGATACACGTTTCTCTTCCTCGTTACATTCAGAGCGATCATGTCACAAAGGACCGTGGCTATTCCCAACAGAGCCAAACCTGACCCCATGTTCATTGAAAATTGCAGGAGATTGAATTGGCCACCTCTACCATAGACTGTTATGAAGAATTGTATTCCGTACGCTTTTATGAGATTCCTATAACGAACTTGCTTCTCTGTAAAGTGCTGGCCGAAGCGAAAGTTCCAGCCTTTCGCGACATTTGAATATGATTCATCAAGCCTACGAAATATGTACTTTGGTAGGCATTCATCAATGCCATAATCCAGATCGCAGCTCCATTCAATGTGAATTGACACCATTCC
>KL567264.1:2377-16150 GCA_000715275.1 Gyrodactylus salaris
TTGAGGGCTTCCTTCTGAATTGAAAAGGACGATCCCGAGAGACCGTAAATCCTCTATGTTTTAGCATATCCTTTATAGATGCATATTGCTCATGAACAATGTAATCTCGCAGGTATATTTTTGCATATGTTTTTTCATCTCGCGAGGCTCCGAATGCAATTTCCATTTTTATGTCCTCGTTGTAAAACTTAAGAGCATTTATAACTGGAGTGATAGACATAACATCCAGATTGAAATTACTATGAATCATAATATTTTTTGTGCAGCTTGCCGGTTGGCTCTCCGGCTTAGTGGATGTAGCACCGGTTGCAGGATTCCTTTTCAGAAACGTAATATTATCCCTAACAGGGATTACTATGGGCTTTGCAGATGAGGAGTTCGTTTTAAGTTTTTTTCCTTTCGGAACTTCTGCTGGAGCGGTCAATCCAATCTTCTGGGCCATAGTTAATGGGGGTCCAGCAGGTTGAGATGGAGGTTTAGGAGCAATTTTGATTGTTGGAGTATTTTTCGAGAACCTTTCGGGTTTCGAAGCAATCTCCTCAAAAGGAATGTTTAATGATGTCAACTGAGCCATATTTGCAAGCGCTTTCTTGAAGTATTCGATTATAAAGGCTTTTGGGTGTTCGATAAGCATATTTTCAAAAGCACATGGTATTTCAAACATCGCACCAATTTGTTTTTTCACAAGTCTAATATGGCAAATTCTACACCATCTAAGAATTTTATCGAATCTCATCATAAAGTCTCAATAAATATACGATATTTATCGTTATCGTGTTAATGAATGTTTAGATAATATCGATATCGAGTCCTTATCGTGTATCGATCGACGATATGGACAAGTCTAATATGGCACATTTGAGTTGCCTGATTTTTATTTGACTATTATTATTGAATAAATATGGCAAAATTAACCATGTTGCATCTCAGATAAAATTATTAAACGAAACCACTTTATAAAATAGTTAGAAATGGCAAGTAAGACTATCTCAAACATTGTTTTCCCCACAGCAAATGAGAATTTTATGCCAAAATCTCTATGAAAGAAACTATTAATCAACTTACTTAACCTTTTAGTTTAGTAAACCCCTTGAGACACTAGTGTCCCGTTAAGGAAGAGTAGCAAATCCAACTAGAAAAATGCATCCATAAAACTCAAAATTTATCACATTTTATAAACAAAGGAATGAGATTTTGATTGGAGTAATCTTCTCTTAATTGTCTCTAGTTATAATTGTACAAGTATTCAAAGTTTTGTTATCAAAAAAAATGCATCCAAATTTTAATTTTCCAAATTCTTAAACCCGATGAAACTTTGACATTATGTATCCGAATTCCCCAAAATAATTTATATTTAATGATGGTCATCCAAAGATCAGTATGAAGTAGAAAATTTTAAAAATAATTCACTGTTCTCCGAGAAAACTAAGTTGAATTCTTTTTCTTAACTTTTAAACTGAAGAAAATTTCAAAAGAATCTTTAAGAAAATATTTTTCTCCAATTTACCTCACTCGTTATTCTGGAGTAATAATTACAAATTTGTCAGTGTTCATATACCCGGGTCTATGCCCCAAAATATATCCTTAAAATTGCACAAATCAGTTTTACATCCAGCTCGAGAAACATTTATTTCTCAAAGTTTATTATTGTAGGCAATTTCTTGATTGATCATTCCTTCCTGTATTGTATCATTTTTGATAGAGTACATTTTCCGCAAATCATATTTTTCCATACTTTCTGGTCTATTGACCAAATTTAATATGAAATTTCAGTCAATATTCATGAATAATGAGCGACTATCTCCCTTTCTCATTAAAAGCTCTAGAATGGAATTCTCAATGTTTATGCATAATATTTATTTCTGCTCTCATATCTACCAGTTGATTTAGACGTCAGTTTGCATAATAAATGCTTTCTTAAAATCAATATTTCAATAAATATTTAAAATAGATCTTCTTATGGTCTCTGATGTTCCACGCACTAAATTTTTTTCTATTAAATCTGCGTTAGGGTATCTAATAATTTACCAAAACACTCAAAGTTAGATTTATTTTGCTACTAGTTTTTATTCAGCACAAAGCTTTGTTAAAATTGAATTAGATTTTTCATGATTATTCGAACAATTTTCTCATTCGCGTAATCTTATCTTGATTCTCGAGAGTTAATCAAGAGATATTTGCTACAAGGAAAGAAATTCTATCAAGACTAAAATCATCAGAAAAATAGTCATCTCATTTCCTTCTTCAAATCTTGCTCTAAATTAATCTTATTCGGGAGCTTGATTTGTTAATTCTAATCGATTTTAAAGTTGACTGAAAGACCATAAGACATATATAGGAGAAATATGAGTGTATTTCAAGTCAACAAATTTACATTTTCTTAGTTTTTAAACTTGTATCTAGTTAGTATTAGTTTTTCCAAAGTTAAGACGTCTCAAAGTCTGTGAGCGAGTAATCTCACAACAGTCATACTTGTCTATTGACATGGTGACCTTCATAAGCTCCGTGTGCAAATACCTTTTTTTAAGAAATGTTGAGAGTTTTTGAAATGTTATTGCTCTCATGTGTATTTTATAGAAACTTCAATCTCTAATTCCAAATTTGAGCTGTCATCTAACACAAGAATGAGGTATAACATAACAAGCTCTTGGGATAAACATCATCCATTTTTGAAAATTAATAAGATGCTTCAATTGAATATCAAGAACTAAGGACTGTTGTTTCAATACCAAAATATTTTCATCGTCCAAGAAAGAGCTTGTAGACTTTTGTTGTCTATCATTAAGGACATGAAAAGAACATCGTCATTTGGAACATATCTAGCTTTTTATGAACATTTCTTGCTAGAGAATATATTTTCCAGAGAGAAACGCTCCATTTTGTCTATAGAAAAAACTATGCCATTTAGTGTACAGAGTTGAGCTGTAAAATTATTTTGCTGACGTCTTTTTTTCTCCGTCATTTCTTCTCTGTAGAAGCTTTGTAGGCAGGTTTTGTGTTTTGCAATTTTTTAAACTTTGGCAAGCTGTTCTTAGATTTCTTACTTTGCTCTCTGAATTTTTCAAGTTTTCTCTCTTCAAAAATGTGGTACATTTTCTAGAAGATCAACCTCTCATTCGAAAATAACAGGATATGGTCTTTGTAAACGACATTCCCTGTGCAGTATTTATCCAAAAGATACAAGTCAGTCTTGACTTATCAAAGTAAAACTGAGTCGAAACTGACCTCAAAAGAGCTTGAGACCCACATCGACGATTTGAAAACGATGTCTATTAGAGAATTTATTTATTTTAAGGTATTACATTCACAGAGGAATCATATTCGAATCGAAATTAGCTTCAGATGCGAAATTAATCAATATTGATAAATCAAAGAATCTCTAAGAGAAATGTTTTACGGCATTAACTTGACACACAAGTATTAAAATTATTAAAGAACTCTTCTGATAATGTGCTTCTATGATCTATATTTTGTCGATTTCACGCTCGTCAAGAATCAATATTATATCGAAATTCTATATATGGCACAATTCCAAAGTTGAAATAGAAGTGACATTGAGCTGAGATTTGGCAATATATCGTTAGAGCTAAACTCTGTTTTATGTTGTGAGAATGGTGGCTTAAAAATGAAATCTTTCAATGTCTAAACTATACACAAGGTTTGACAGGGTTTGTATTGTAATCAACGAATCCATTAATCAAGAAATATTTAATGTAAAATGTAACACTGAACAACCAGCACCGTCTCTTTTTCTGTTTTCAGCTCAATTTCCTACTTCTAAGCAACTTTGACAAAAGAGTCCAGAACAATTGGTTGTTTTGTTGACCACCATCATTGATAGACCGATATCCTTTATGAAGTACCACTTGAATACATTTCCTTGAATTGTTACCTTGGAAGTTGATGAGGTACTTCATAAAGGATGTCGGTGTGTCGAGGATAGTGGTCATCAAAAACAACGATTCTTCTCTATCAATGAGTCTCAATAAAGACGCCTATAGAAATTACTGATCCATGTTGAAAATTTTGTTAAATCTTTCTTAATAATTCTCTTGCAATCAAATATTGATCCCAGGCAAACTTGAAATTGACAAGAGGTACATTATAAGATGTTTTGAGTAGAAATTAATATTTTTCTCCATTATTCTAATATACAGTAGGATGCGAGAATGCACATTTCGTTAAAGGGATTCTTCTTAATTCTTAAACTGTGTATTTTACTAAGGATAGCTTTAGAAACTGAAATTCTTCTCGACCCTTCTAAAGCAGGTCCCAAAAGTAACTACTTGAAAGTAGTTTTACATTAAATATTGTTTAAACTTGAAATTTGATAATCTTCGCTTCTTTTAAATTTGTTTTTTTCGAAATTTCTACCAATGCTGGGACCTGCTTAAAAATAATTTTGAAAATATTTTATTCCACTCTCAATGGTGAGAATATCAGAAAAGATCTGAAAACAGAGTAACTATTTAAAATAATTTCTTAATATTATAACATCTGTTAGCAAGTTTTTTAGATTTCTTCATCATCTTTTACGAATTTTACATGTACCAGATCAACACTAAAACTGTGTATATATTACGATAATCAATATTTCATTGTTCTCTTGATATGGAGGGAAAAAACGGAAATGACTTTTTTTACAATAAATGTCTAGGAAATATAGCTTTTTTAACTTGAGAACAATAGAACTTTTTTACTAAATATATTTCATAGGCTATTTCGGGAATAGTTCTAACATCCCACACTTTTGCTAAGATATCAGGTGGAATAGTTGCGAGTAATTCGTATTCTTCAGTTCTAATTATAATCAATTAGAATATTTTTTACTATTACTCCCACAGCCTTTGTCTTTCTTTTTTCAGTATTTTAATCAAAGAATGAATAATTTTGTAACCTCTATTCGAATATTTTAGCGGCTTAAAAGTTTAATTAAAAACAAATTATAAGCTAAAATCCAAGCCTTTCTGGTTGTTTAGACAAATCGAAATACAGTACAATAGTGCTGGATAAACTTTAGAGTGTTGATTGGACAGTGCTAGAGCGAGCGTGATTTATGGACGGAACTTTGCTACTCTTACAAGTAAAATTAGAGAAGGAAAATATGTAACCTGTCTTAGCACGTCCGGTCAAAAATATCTCCATTCATCAAAAAATTTAATGTTAAGATCTAAGCAATCCAAGCATATTTTAGAACCGTTTTCAAATTATATTCTAATACATTTGATTGGACGATTCATTAAACTATTACAGTTACCCAAGGCTGTAGAGTTCCTTTAAAAAGGGAGGTGTTTTGGAGTTCTTATTATTTATGAATAGCGCGGGTCCTAATACTACGTGAAGGAGCATGATTTAAACAAATATTTTTTAGATATTTTGAATCGAAACAGAAAAATATTTTAACTTGGTAAATATTTATTGATTAACTTGAATAGTTCTTAGGAAAACTATGAATGAATTTTACACTAATCATTCTACAATTTAAAACTTATTCAAATTCATTCAATGTTTTTGATTAACAGAATATCTTGTGGAGAACAGACATTTGTATTCAGATAAAGAATCAAGATTAGAATATTGAAATCAAAATATAGGGGATTTTACTTTTAAAGATGACTTGCTCAGAATGAAAGCTCTTGTGCAGAGAATATGAATTAAGAGATAATAATCAACGTCTTACAGATGAGAGTTATGGTTCACTCTACTATTACAAATCTCAAATTATTGATATCTTAGGTTCATATGGAGTAATTAGATAAAAGTTTAGATAAGAGTAAGAAGGTTAAGCAAGATTGATAGCCGTCATCAAGTGTTGTTATATCCATACTGACTCCTTAATTCAATGCTGCTTGTGAGATAAATGTCACGAAAATATGTTTAATAGAATGTAATTGTACAATCAGAGAGATCAGATCATAGCATTAATTTTACTAAAGTATGATTCTTTTGTTAGATAATCACGAATCTTAAAAATACTCTCATTTTCACAAATGTTACCAAATCTGAGCGAGGTTTATTTTGTCCGACACCAATCTATCAACAATCTATCTAGTGGCACAACGAAATGAAAATCAATATTTCGAATAATCAGCACTCACTAAGACTAAAATGAGATAATCAAAAGTCGTTTGTCTGGTCTCCTTAGTAATGACTAAACGATTGGGGTTGAAATAAATGCTTGGTGTCATTATAGCTTAGAGAGGAATTATCAATTTCCCCTCTGACAGAAGATATATCTTTAATAATCTATTACATCAAGTACTAAAAATGATCTTTCATTTATCAAAACCAGATTGTGACAACTTTATTTCTGCATCATCCCAATGTTGTTGTCATTTTTACATCTCCTAATATTTTGGTTCACTCCATCCCATGCATCGCATTGGGTGATATTGCATTAGCGGCTTTTCTTTTTTATTCCTGAATTATTTACACTTTTTGAAATTCCCCTACAATCAATTCAGAAATTCCTACGATAAATAACCTCAAACTTCTCACAATTGTTATATTATAATCCATTTTGGCATAAAGCCACATGCGTTCTTGCTTCAAAGTACAAGCAAAGTTCTTTTGTTAACTAGTACACGTTAGGGCACTGCTTTTTGAAATAAGATCACGAGGAATCGCTTTAGATTACTCAATTATGTGATGAACTAATTCTGAGGTGCTTTAAATCTATCTGCTATGGTTGGAACTCTGATGAGTTAAAAATCCTTATACAACTAAATTCAAATGGCCGCCATCGATTTTCTTGCTTTTTAAAGGCTACAGAATGGAAAAATCGATATATTCTGTTCAAGCAAATTATTCCGCTCCTAAAGATGATCAAATTGTTTGAAAAACTTTCTCCGTTTAGATTTCGAAATTCACATCTTCCTAACAAAAGGCTTTTAATTGAAAACGTTTCTTCTAAAAGATTTCATGTAGATTCCAGATATTACTTTTATCTATTAACCCAAAAATCTGTAGATAGTCGAGAGAATCCTGGTTTAAGTCTTGGCGCAAGTTCAAATTAATTCAAATACGACTTTCATACACAAACTATTTTGGCCTGTTTCCAACACGTAGAATAAATATTTAATACACAGTTCCTCATGCCCTATTACACGTTAAGTTGATTGATTTTTCATAATGAATTAAACCTTTCATATCTTCTACTGGCATGGGGACATTTGGGGGCGGGTACACATTGATGATCATCGTTGCTCATTTTCAAAATATTGTCTCCTGTATTCATTAGAGCCTTTTAGTCGATTCTAGAAAGGGACTATTTGTTCTATTTGTCACCGTGACAGACTAAAATGGATTATCTGAATTAATTATTGCTCAACTTCAAGATAGAAGCAAGATCTTCTCGATAAATTTTTTGAGTAAAGACTTTTATTCATTAAAAATAGAAATTAGCCTAAACATCTTTTTGGATACTCAGTTGTACGCTAATATCGGTTGTATGCCCAAAGAAGAAGCGTGTTAAATAAAAAATGTATTGACATATTAATATAATCCTCTTTCAAACTATGTCAATGATTCTCAGAAGCTTAATTTTTTGACTTTACATCTTTGACTTGAAATTCATGACAAACCATAAATTGAGCAACACTCTGGATTATTTCTCCTAAATTGGGAGGGATTTCTTAGGACACAAGTTCTTGCTAGAAACACTTGGAAAAAACTCCAAATATTTTTCTAATCATTATTACTGAAAATATTTACTTGAAATATTAGAGTAATATTATTGAGAATTTCCTTTAAGAATCACAAATTTTGGGAGTATTATTTAATTCTAAATTTATGAATTTGTAGACTTTACAGCATAGAAAACTATTTACATCAATTTATTTCACGTGTTAAATTTCATTGTCTATATTAACGGTATTGTGTTTACATAGACTTGTTAATTCTCATCACCCTGATTCTCTTCTCTAGCTACAGACCAAAGTGTATAAAGAAAGAGTTTTCTAGTAAAAATAATTCATCTTGAGATCAAAATCTTCAGTAGACCTTCGGCTATGACTTAACGGTGAATTACATCATACCCCTCATCTGTGGGCAAAAGTAGGAGGAGGAACAACAGGAGCTGTGGTTATCTCTCGAAGACTTTCTATACCGACGGCACCTTCCTCGGGATGAGTCACGCTTCCTAGAACAGCTATCACAGCTCTTGTCACGTTTCCGCATATACTTCATGCATTGCTTATTGATGATATAAGCGATGCCTAATGTCATGAGGATTTTTGTGCCATTGCTGGCCATGTTGTTCATGCCTTGAGGTGGCGGTGGTGGCTGGAAGTAGGGCGGGTATTGATAACAGGGCAGATCGAGTCTCGTTATGTCACTCATATCGGACATAATATCCAAATTCGTTTGTTTTCTCTCAGTTATCAAGTTTCCAGAGTTTCATATTTATACAGAGAAAGTTCAAAGTTTATCTCAATTACGTCTAGTCATTCTCAGAGTAGGTTTGAAGAGTTGAATTGGGTTAATCGTCACTATTGCGCACCGATTGTTTGTCTAGTATTTGTGAAACAATACTCAAAGTTCAAGGGTTAATTCCTTTTTGATTTCACACATTACTAGATCCATTTTAAGCAATGGAAATATATATTTCGACTAACCTCCTCAGTACATCAAAAAGTTGTAATTATGTTAAAATGACATCAATTTCTCTGATGGACTGATGAGAATACAGTCGAAATATATATTTCCATTTCTTAAAATGTATTCTTCTCAAAGTTACTAACATTACCAAATTGTTCACTCCCAAACACAAAGACGGGTCTTGGCCATGTCTGAAAATTATTGTGGTAAACTGTTAAATTTTAAATATTTCGGGGCTAATCATTTTTATCATCTGAAATCAAATATTCATGATTTGTTGATTTATTTGACCTAATGCATTAAAACAACCGTCTGTGGCTGGATGTTTTTCTGTTTTTTTTTCCGAAAGTCAGTGACTCAAATCTCTTCAAAATTGTTTTATTTGTCACCTTAACCCGGGTAAACCCATTGGGACACTGGTTTTCCGAAATACTGTAGTTGAAAATACTACTAGAAAAATGCATCCATAAAACTCAAAATTTATCACATTTTATAGACAGAGGAATGAACTTTTGATTGGTGTAATCATCTTCTCTTAATTATCTCTAGTTATAATTCAAAGTTTTTCTATCAACAAAAATGCCATTTTAATCATCCAAATTTTAATTTTTCAAACTCTTAAAACCGATGAAATCTTTTTTAAACTTTTAAACCAAGGAAAGTTCCGAAAATCTTCAGTCAAATTTGTTCTCGAATTTACCTCACTCATTATTCTGAAGTAGTAAATTATGTATATACCTGGGTTAACCAACTTTTAAGCAATAAAAACTTTCAAAATTATATAACCACATGAAAAAAATGGGAAAATATCAAAAAGGAACCTTATCAATTTTGGTATTTTTGAAACGCAAGTTTCTTCCATGAATTGAATCCATTCATAATTTATGTTAGAGAAACTAAAGAAAAGCATCCCACCCCATAGATTACGATAGATTTAATTCATTGAAAATTTTATTTTTACTATTTCGTGTCAATTATTAAAATTCTGATCACAAGTTAGAAATTAATCCTTGCGTTTTTGAAATTATTAAAATCAATTGAGGCTATCAAAATTTTAGATCAAAGAGTAAATCACTTAGTTCGTTTTCTCTTTCAATTTTTCTACAAAATGTCAGCTTGCTTTGTGCGTGAGCGAATGAATTGAGAATCAAAATAAGCTCCTTCATTATTACACAAGGAGTATTTAGTATTCAAAAATCATTATGAAATCTGATTAGATTTTCTCTTTCAAATATTGTCGACAAGCGAGCACATATTTTGCATATGTTATCCTAACTTGTTTGATCTGTCTTCTCTACTTGAGTGAACAGAAAATTTTCCAATTGTGGCATTTTAAGATATTCATAGAAAATTTCAAGATGATTTAAGTTTTTAAAGCGCTATTAAAAAAGATTTTTAAGAAGATTAGCGAACGATCTCCTATAAACTAATTTACTTCTTCCGAAATGATTCTTTTAAATGCTCCTTTATCTTCTAGCAATGTTTGCTTCGAAAAATATGATATTTTCTATGAAAAAAGATACACTATCAATATCCAAATTTGATAAAAATTCCAAGAGTTCCTAATCTAGCCACCAATTATCATATTCAAACATTTTATTATGGAATTTAAATATAAGAGAATACACTTTGAATAAGAATTGTAAATTCCCTGAAAATTTATTTAAATTTTGAAAAGAATTATGAGCATGATTAAAACACCTATATCAATAAATTGCTCATCCATAAATTGTTTTAATTAGCTTAATTTACAAATTGATTCTTACAATTTGAGTCAAATTCAATGAGTTACGGAATATTTCATAATCAAAAGGACCAAGTCCTCCCCAAGGAACTTCAGGAATCCGTTGAAAAGTTCAAAAGCTTTCTCGCTGAACAAAACAAGACAAGAGATGAAATACAAAATCTAACCCAGACCTCGCTAAGTAATCTTGCTTCAGACTTTTCCAACCTCAAAAACGACATCTCTTCGTGTCTCAGTGCCCTTCACAAATACTTCATTCAGACGAATAAGATGAAGAACGAAATCGCCAAGGAAGAATCAAACATCAGCATGGTCCAGAGATCCAATGAGAACTCCAGTCTAAACATTGACAATAGAAAGTTCTCCGAGTACTTCTCTAGCCATGTCTCTCACATGGAGAACTCCTTGAAGCAATACAAAGATGAGATTGAAATCATTGAACAGATGATTGTTTCCAAATCAAAAACCCGTTTCTCCTCCAAGGATCTACTCAGCATCCTCAAGTTGATGGACGACCAGTTTATTAGTGTCGCTGCCTCTGTCTACAATTTGATGGAGCAAGTTCGTCAACTGGAAAGTATATTCCTCAACAACCCAAAACTCTCAAACCCCGATTATCATCGGAGTCTCTTTCAAGAGATTGAGTACAAATACTCTGATGATAAATTGGACATGTCTGTCAATCACAAGGCTAGATCCCTTCCTTATGGTACCTCTCCGTTTGAATTTAAGAACCTCAAAACTCAACTAGGCACCAATCCGAATCCAAACAACCAGAGTGCAAAAGATAATCGAAATTCGATATTTTGAAATATATTTGAGTGAGAAAAAATAAAATGAGGATATAATCTCTGAAAGGTGAATTCTTCTAATAGATACTAAAGGTTGAGAAGACGATTAACTTGTTCGTCTTCATCGCGTTCAGCTGTCCTAGCGGTCGGAAGTTTATTAGACGGCACAGAGGCTGCATTTGCGTCAATGTCGATGCCCATTTCACCTAGGACTTTGTCCACTTCGTTGTCTACCTCTCCTTCGTCTACGTCGTAGTTGGCATCGAGTACGTCATTCATCATTTCATCGTTCATTTCCATTTTCATGGACATCTTTGAGAACTCTTGCATATTCTTATTTAAACCCTTCACGTCTACCAACTAAAAGTAAGAATTTCATCTAGAGTTGTAATCTACTTTTCTCATGTAAATGAAGAGTTTATGTTTAATTTTACAAGCTTATAAATTTTCCTATTTTTGTGTCTGATCAATTCTCTTGAATGAATTTCGTCAAAGAACTCAAGACCAGTTTACCATGCCAGCCCATTATCGAATTAAAAACAATCGATTTGATCTTAAATTTATAAATAGAACTGGCAAATATTCAATCATCATGATTGAATCATCCAAGCGGCTTTTTAGATGACAAATTAACTTATAAATTTCCGTTAAATGATGGACGAATTTAAAAAACCTATTTTACTATTACTTCTATTTCAGATCTGTTAAAATTTTATTAATAATAAGTTTCTCAAGTAAATTAATTGGCCTTTGGATCTATAGATTCAGTAAAAGTTTAATGGACTCTTTCTCTTGATGTAAAAGAGCAAACAAACTTTGCTAATTTTGCCCATTGCAACGGTAGTCTTTTTCATCGTGTCAGCCATGGCAATATTCGTTGTCATATTTTTGGTTTGGGCATTAGTGGAGGAAAGATTAGCTGAAAGATGATCATTTCTTCCCCTAGTCTCTCTAATCTTGACGAGATTCTTAGCACACTGCTTGACCATCTTTTCATTTCCCTCTTTATTGTACTTTTTAATCATATTTATTAAACGCGTCTCATCTGATTCAATCTTGTTGTTATCTCTCGTCAAATCTCGCTGGGTTCTCTTGATATCTCTTTCGGATGCCCGTTGAATTTCTTTAACTGAAGGTTTTTTGAAAAGATCCATGCTTCACACTATGTATTGCACAATAAAATAAATAGAATTTTATAATATTGCTATTAATTAACAAAAACTTGTTAAAGTTAAAAATAAAAGCTGTTGTGTTTAAACTAATTGCAAATGATCTTATTTACGAATACAATTTCGACAGTCAAAACTCATCTTGAGCTGCGATATCTACATTATCTTCAGTTGCTCCAATTCTTGCTAATCAGAACAAATTTCAATAAGATGCAGCTTTAGGTATGTATTTCTAAATATCGATTTTTAACTCTTTAACTCTCACCGTGTCGGTGTCACCGACCTTCTAAGAAGACTCTAATAGGTTTTATATTAAATTCTTTTACAATTTTATGTGATTTTTCTAGTAAAAAGAAGCTTCATACTTGAAATTCATGAAATCCTCAACTCTTAAAAGTCTTCAAAATAAAAATTTATTACAAGGAAAAATCTGTTTTCTTAAGACATTAACATTTGGTCTCTACGAAATATTGACCATATCTCCACAAATATTTATCAGACATTGACCAGAGTTGCCTCCAACACTCGAATGAATGACCTTGAAATCGGTCATGTTGTATGAAACTATTGCATTGGCACCGAGGGAGAAGGCGTGCGCTGAAATAACTTGTTCTATCTCATTGACTGTGTGGTGTAGAAACCCAGTTAAACCGTTGTACTAAAAATAATTGATATATAAGCCAGTTTTAAGAATTAGCAGTTTAAGACTTTTGAAATAGAGTTTTTTGCATTCTCGATAATTTTCAATTTTCGTCACAAGTTGAATAACTTTTTAGCAAAAAAACACATTACTTCTTTAGTTATTATAATAAAACTTCAAATTTAGCAAGACAATTACCTCGCGGAGATCAGTTGACTCTCGGATGAAGAACATGTCCAAGTTCCCAATGTAGGAATCAATCTGGTAATTCGGTATGTGCGTCAAGGGAGAAATGATAACATTCTGCTTACTCTCAGAACCCTCAGATATCGAGGTCTCCTCGTCTATTTGCAAGGGTGTGAATATTTCCAATTGGACCGGCTCAAGTGAGTTGACTGTATGTTGCTTTAAAAAATATTATCAAGAGTGAAAATAGGTCTCTCAAATCATTCAAATCACTGTCTCTAACTGAAATAAGAAATCTTTATTAGGGTTCCCAATTTTTCCGACTGAAATATATTTCTAGAGTTATTTTTCAAAAATATTCTGTCAACAAGTCACAATATATATTCATATGCCTATCTTAACCCTTCAAGACCCGACTCTACAATTCAATGATAATTCCTATTTTTCAAACTTGCTGAAAATTAAATTTTAAGAATTTTTAGTCGATAATATTTTGGATCTTATTCCTGCACACTTACTAATAATGGTCGGGACACACACTATGGAATCATAGTTTTAGCCCGGGTGTAAGGTGCAAAGTACTTGTGAGTAGTATGGCAAATCACCATACACTCTTAATACAAGTGTCCACATTTTATTAATGTT